>JBBPFD010000279.1:0-16745 GCA_038363315.1 Mugilogobius chulae
GCTTGCATCATGTCCCCATTTGGGAGTGACAGTGTTGGCAACGTACCGCCCAGCTTCGCAACAGCCCACTCGGCCTCTCTTGTAATGGAAATGCTCTCCCTCTGAGCGGGGCTAAGCCGGGTAGAGGCGCGTCGAGTCGAGTCGAGTAGAGTAGGGCCAAGCAGGTACTAATGGAAAAGCCCTATTAGTTCTTGTACTTTCATGTGGGGAAACGCCTAAAGATCTAAACTGACCTGCAGTGTGAAGGTACTTTTTGTCTGGTGATGCATGAGGCAGTAGTACAGCGTTCAGGGTCACTCAAAATATCTCCAACACTGAATCTATTTTAACATTTCCACTGTTGAAAATGTGGAGGAACAAAGATCTCAACTGGCACTAAGCCAGAATTAAACCAGGAAATCCCACAAATACATTCTGCAACATTAGAAAGATGATTCAAAGGTCAGAACGAGGGTCTTGAGGTGTCTTTAGTTCTCCAACAGTTATGTGTTACTCGTTTAGCATTCCTTTCCAAATCCTTAAACTTAACCAAATTAACTTGCCTAATTTTAACCTACATCCTGAAGTAAATATTTTAAAATAAAACTTTTCATAGCATAGCCACCAATGCAAAGTGATGGTGTATGGCAAAAGTGTAAAACTCAGGCCCAGGACCGAATGTGGCCTTTCTGTGGATTTCTGATTAAAGTGGCCAGCAGATAAAAGTAAAGAACTATTCAAACTCCAGTTAAAATGCACTACAATGCAGAAAATTACAGACAATGTGGCCAATAATGTATTGAAATGCACAATATTATATAATGTAACGTAATGTGCTACAATATAAATCTAGACACAGTTTATCACAACACAGAATCTGATCCATTTAGTAACTGGTTTAACTGGGTTGGGGAAAAAAATCAGACCTCCTTAAGTTGAACAGTCCTGCTTTAGAACCTTTCATTTGGCACCTTATGCATTAAAGTTAAAAAATGTGAAATAAAGCACAGCACATGAAAGTCATGATGATTTCTACGTCAAGAAATGTGTTAGAGCTTCTTCTACTGGATTTATGGCGTTAAAAACAGAGCAGAAGATGTCAGAGTTCTACCTATGACATCACAGATCAGGGACATTCAGAACACTGTTTCTAAGGCTCAGGAGGTAAAGAATAGTATCCAAAGCAAATCTAAAAACTATTTCGCACTGCTGCAGCTTTGTCAGATTAAAAAAAAACATATATATATATTCTAAATATTATAATATAATTGTTATGTTCCTTGGTTGATTATCATAAAATAATTAGCATTGTGAAATACTACAGGTCACGACTTGAGAATAAGTCTTACGTTGTATGTTTGTGCTGATAAAAAAGTCTTAAATGTGATCTCTCCATCCTTACAGAAACCTTGAGTATCTCTCAGACAGAAGTCCAGCTGTGTTTGTGATGTTAGAACAGGATCAAACACTGGAGAAGAAAGCAGGTCTGTAATAACAATCTTAAAGTAGTAAAAGGAGAAGTGAGAGTGAGGGTGGAGCGTCAGGACTGAACTTCTGACCTGATTCTACAGTGTAAACAGTGAGCTCCTCCCAGACAGGCTCCTGAAGACAATCATACCTGATGAAGTAACACGGCTGACAGTTGTTACTTGATGAAGGTTTAAGCAATAACACGGCTGACAGTTGTTACCAGAAGGTTTAAACAGTAACACGGGTGACAGTTGTAGCGTGTAATGGTTTTAAGCAGTAACACGGCTGACAGTTGTTACCTGATGAAGGTTTAAGCAGTAACACGGCTGACAGTTGTTTTTTTGATGAAAGTTTAAACAGTAACTTTCATCAGGTAACAACTGGTTTTAAGCAGTAACACGGCTGACAGTTGTTACCTGATGAAGGTTTTAAGCAGTAACACGGCTGACAGCTGTAGCGTGTAAAGGTTTTAAGCAGTAACATGACTGACAGTTGTTACCTGATGAAGGTTTAAGCACTAACATGGTTGACACTTTTTACCTGATGAAGGTTTAAACAATAACACGGCTGACAGTTGTAGTGTATAAAGGTTTTAAGCACTAACACGGCTGGCAGTTGTTACCTGATGAAGGTTTAAGCAGTAACACGGCTGACAGTTGTTACCAGAAGGTTTAAGCAGTAACACGGGTGACAGTTGTAGAGTGTAATGGTTCTAAGCAGTAACATGGTTGACGGTTGTAGCGTGTAATGGTTTTAAGCAGTAACACGGCTGACAGTTGTTACCTGATGAAGGTTTAAGCAGTAACACGGCTGACAGTTGTTTTTTTGATGAAAGTTTAAACAGTAACTTTCATCAGGTAACAACTGGTTTTAAGCAGTAACACGGCTGACAGTTGTTACCTGATGAAGGTTTCAAACAGTAACACGACTGACAGTTGTAGTGTGTGAAGGTTTTAAGCACTAACACGGCTGACAGTTGTTACCTGATGAAGGTTTTAAACAGTAACATGGCTGACAGTTGTAGTGTGTAAGTTTTAAGCTGTAACACGGCTGACGGTTGTTACCTGATGAAGGTTTTAAACAGTAACACGACAGCTGTAGGTTTTAAGCTGTAACACGGCTGACAGTTGCAGTGTGTAAAGGTTTTAAACACTAACACGGCTGACAGTTGTTACCTGATGAAGGCTTTAAACAGTAAACACGGCTGACAGCTGTGGCGTGTAAAGGTTTTAAACACTAACACGGCTGACAGTTGTTACCTGATGAAGGTTTTAAACCAGTAACACGGCTGACAGCTGTAGCGTGTAAAGGTTTTAAGCTGTAACACGGCTGACTGTTGTTACCTGGTGAAGGTTTTAAACAGTAACACGGCTGACAGCTGTAGCGTGTAAAGGTTTTAAACAGTAACACAGCTAACAGCTGTAGCGTGTAAAGGTTTTAAACACTAACACGGCTGACTGTTGTTACCTGATGAAGGTTTTAAGCAGTAACACGGTTGACAGCTGTAGCGTGTAAAGGTTTTAAGCTGTAACACGGCTGACTCTTGTTACCTGATGAAGCAGCAGCAGAAGATGAGGCAGGGCAGCAGCACAAACAGGCCGATCCCGATGATGATGATGTAAACGTTCAGAGGAAGGTGAAGGAACTCCTCCATTTTGGAGCTCATGTTGTCGCCTTCACCTGGAGGAGAAAGACAGTAAATACATGAGTTTACACACAGCATGTACTTTTATAGAGTTATAGAGTGTTTTAAGGACAGACACTCTTCTCTCAGTATACTGCCCTTCTTTTCCTCTAAAGACCTTGGATTAAAGTTGTATGGAACATTTCACTTTTCTCTAAATGAATACTCCTACATGGGTCGTCAGTATGAGCCTCTGAAGTAGCTCCTGCACAAATCAAACGTTACAATCTGAGTGAGATTTTGATTGTTCTGCAGAAGGATTTGTTCAAGTATAATGACAGGTTAGACCATATTTTTAGTAAAACACAGTGAACATGATCTTATTTAAGATTTCATCAAACTATTTTCTTCTTTTCACCGACTGGCTGTTTGGCTGTTTTTATGAAGTTTGTAGTTATATTTTGTCCAGCAAATAGAGGTGAATCCACAATGTTACCTAGCACTCGTATTGTAATGTGGGCCAAAACCCACATAAATGACACACGTTATGATTTGACTAATGACAATATGTTGTAACACTTCAATTGTGTTCAATGATTGTTTAAACTGTAAATTGTCTTTGCATTTCGTCACTAAAAACGTGAGAGTCTGTCATAGGGCTTTCATTTGATTGAAGTTTTAAATCTACAAATGCATCAAAATGTTTTAATCAGACTTTTTTTTAGAAAACAACATCCACAACCATATTTGTTCTCTGTTTATGTAAAAACATGTGCCCGGTTCAGTCTGTGTGTGACTCTGAGGTCTGAGTGAGGTCAGGACCTGTTTTATACCAGGACGTCCCGCCTGGGAGGTGTTACTCTCTCTCTCTGGATCGGCTAATTTAAACCACAAACTCTTATCAACAATCATTTGAGTCTTATTGACTTTAAGTATTGCACTCCTCTGATCACTAAAGAAAAAATATCTAAAGCCAATGCAGTTTTACATCAAGTCAAGTTCTTACTGAATATTGAAGCTTTATTCACTTTGTATAATGCTTTCATTTTACTGTATTTGACATATATACAGTACACCTGCTGTTTGTTTTACAGTAAAGAGCTTTGAGAAGAGTTACTAACAGTCATTATAGGGAACCATCAAACCCATTATTTGTCAAACTTGTGTGTTCAAAAGTTCATGATATTGCTGATGTACACTCAAGGAAAAAAGAAACGCAACATTTCAATTTTCAAAAATTCTTTAGAAAACGAGTACATTTGGAAAAACAGGCTAGCACCATGGTTTCAGTCCACAGTAAGCTGAAGACAGTGAACTAGGGGTGTAACGGTACGCAAATCATATTCGGTTCGGTTTTCAGTCACAGTTGTCGGTCTATTTTCGTACACTTTCAGTCAGATTTATTTTAAAAAAAAATATTTGTACATTTCACGTAAAAGCAACAATATTCTTTAATATAATTTAACGCTGATACCCTGCAGCAGGAATATCTCAAAGAAACAAAATCTATTTAGATTGAGCTTGTATTTATTTATTTATATTAAAAAACTCACTAAATCTGTATTTTTTTGTATTTATTTATTTTAATTTAATTTATTTATTAATTTTTGCTTGTATTTGCTCAGTGCGTGATTCTAATGTTGCTGAACAAGTGGCTTATGACGTGGTGCAGTGTGGCGCTGGAATCAAGAGGAAGCTCATAGAAGCAGCTTAAGTTTTTGGAGCCTTTGAGAAGTCCTTTTTGATCAACACATATCTATCGAGCGGACATGTGAATGTGGCGATGGACTTTTTTCACAAGGAGCGGTGTTTGTGCAGGATTTTACTCACAGAAAGCCTTGTAGTTGTGACTGCGTGTGCTACAGGTGACTGGGACGCGGCGTAGCGGTGAGTTCAAATGTTCGTCTTGTCCCGCGATGATTCTGAAGTGTTTACGAGCGCGGAGACATGTAAATCCACAGAAGTATTCACTTGGCATCAAGTAAGCAGCGCGGATGAATAAAAGTCCAAGGAAGACGTTTAAAAAAACACAAAATATAAGCTAGCGCTGCATCACTTAATACTGTCCGTGTAGAAACATGCCGTGCGTGAACAGTTCCGCCCCGGTGCGCAAAATCACATTTATTTACATAAAATAGTATTGAAACGGTACACACGTGCACCGAACCGAACGTGCTGTACCGAAACGATTCACTACGACCATGATACCGTTACACCTACATGAACAAGTCTTGGTTTGACTGACTGATTGGAGAACCATAAGAGTGCATTAAGGGTCGTTTATTCACCAAACTCATGTTTGAAACTCAGAGTTGACTTTTACCGCTGGTTAACTGTGCTCAAGTCTTCTCTATAAAAGGCACCAGAATGAAGCCAAAAACACACTTCTTCACGATGCCACGATTGTCGCAACCAGAGAGGGATGAGCTGTTGGCTGCTCCAAGCTGGACGGTGTTGTCTGTGTCTCCAGTAGGGCTGTAGTCAACCAAGAAATTCTGGTCGATAAAGACATGTCCATCGAGTGATTAGTCGACTAAAAAGGGGGCGCTAAAGCTCTGAAGCTAAAAAAAATATAGTTTGATCTGACAATTTATCTGACGCAAAAGAAAAGTGCAATGGAGTTCATCAAAAACAACAATTTCACAGAAATGAATATGACACAGTGTGTTTATATCAAAAAAAAGTTTAGATTCTGGGCCCGAGCCGTGCAGGCCGACAACTACGTGAGAAATGTGGGCCGGCGGGTTCGGCCAAGATGCAGAGCCGCACTGAACACGTGCGCTTCGCGGATGATTGACAGCCGCGTCAGAACACAGCACAAAACCACCGAGTGATAAAAAAAAGTCAGTCTTTAAGTGGCCAACTATACGGCGCGAGAGAGAGAGAGGACTTGAGAATAAGCGCGAGCAGGTAAAAGTGAAAGGAGAACGAAAGACGGGGAAGGCACGTACGCGCGCGGAGAAAAGAAGATCAAGAGGGAGGGAGGGGAGAGAGGAGAGAGAGGAGAGAGAGGAATGTGCGGTGGAGAAACGGCGAGAACACTTACAGAAAACACGTTGGACATATAAGAAGCTTTTCTGTCATTAAAATGCCACAGTTCAGTGAGTGCGGGGCGGGCTCTCTTCGGCCAGGCTTAGGCACAGGTTCGGTCGGTTCGACGACGTGCGCGGCTCGGGCTGGTCTACTAATACAAATTTTGGTCGACTAAAGCCCCATCGACCGATAATCGACTAAACGACTAAAGAACTACAGCCCAGTCTCCAGGTGTTTGGAGTCACCGCTCTACCATTAGTCGTCTTGTTCCTTCTAACGACCGCCCTCGTACTGGTGGCCCCCGTGTAACGACCGCTGCACAAGACCAACCGCCCCACACATCTCTGTGACAGGTTCCGGATCGCCACCAGGTCCACAGCCAAGACCATTGGGACACACACAGGCCAGTGTCTCCAGAACCATCCGTAATCACCTCCATGCTGACCTGTATTCGACCTTATTGGCCATTCGTTGGGTCAGTGCTTACCCCCCAACATCGCCAAGCTCTGGTCGAATGGTGCACCGCACATCATCGTTGGACTTGCAGAGGTGTCCCAAGTCGTGTTCTGTGACGAAAAAATGTTCCAGTGCTTCAGAGCAGATGGCTGAGATCGGGTGTACAGGACACTATAGGAGAAACTCAGCAGCAGCTGAGGGCAGCACTGGTGGAAGAATGGATCAACTCAGACACTACTGCTGATCCATGAGGCTGAATAACCGCTGTCCAGGGCCAACGGGGGTCACATGAACTATTGACAGTCAGATGAAACTCTGTCACTTTTGGTTTGAGGGTTGCTCTATTGTTTGGTTGTGTTATTGGACTGAAAATGTCTAAACACTACAAGAGTTGGCCTGAGGATTAGAAATGGATGTAGGGTTCATGTGAAACAGGCGGATCTCAAAATAAAATGATTCTGCCCCCCAAAAACACAGAAAACTGAGTGTTGCATTTCTTTTTTCCTTCTTGAGTGTAAGTGTAAAGCATTACCTGTTAACATTCCAGATTTCTTTGAAAAAAGAACAAGTCACTATCATTTAAAAATAATCAACATCTTCAATAAACCCAGATTTAGGACAAAGGTGATGGAACGAAGTATTGCTCTAAAAGGAGTTCAATTATTGAACAGTCTTGACAATCAAATCAAAGAATCAGGAACAATACTGACTTTTAAGAAATGGAAAGGTACAAAACAGATTTATAATTGTTGTGGTTAAAAGAATGTGTTATGTTCATGTAAATAGAATTGCATTGCTTAACAGGAAACGTCTGTAAATTGAAAAAGGAAATAAATAAATAAATCACACCTCACTGCTGACTAAACTAATGACTTCCAAACTCACAGACGTGGTTCTGCGGCTTTAATAGCTCGGTGGTTGTGCCGTTGTGTTGTTTTGTGTGAGATGAGTGCTGCGTTTGTCCCTCTGTGGCCACCGTACAGCCTCTCTGCTCCGTGTAAACTAAAGCCTTTTGTGTCCGATTCATTATGAGAGTCTGACATCACAAAGAACAACTCATCATCTGCTGCTGCTTTGCTCCGGGCGCACCAGAAAGAAAGGAAATGTATTATAGACAGCTCGTTTCCATGGAGACGTCACACTGGAAGGTATAATTGTGTTCATCATAACCTTCTTTATTTATTTCGCTGCAGCTCTAGGTCATGTATTGTACAAATGCTGCAGGAGGTTCCCCAAAACCAGGAAGTACAATCAACCAATCAGTGAACAGCAGAGGTGGCAAAAATGCTAAAGTAAAACATTGCGACCTATTTTGATTTTTCCGTTTTTTTTAGGAGGAAACTATGCCTTATACTGCAAAGTTTGTTCACTGTAAAACACAAACAAGATCTAAAGTGCAGCTCTGATAAGCTCCGCCTCTTCACTGTAAAATGTGACTTTAATGAGCCACAGATTTGTTAATGTTGTTGTTAATTTTAACCTGAAATTACAAAGTGTTTGTTTCTTAGTTCTGTTAAGTAATGCTAGTAATGCATCTCCGCGTAAACAAGCGTTATAATAACTTTGTATAACAACTAATAACTCAGCTCTGTTTAAATCGCACTCACCGGAGCCGAGAGGAGGAGTGTACTTCAGATTTACACGAGTGTGGCTCATCGTGGGTTTAGTCCAACAACAGTTCATTCATCGTGTCGTCCGTGAGCTTCAGAGCATGTTCCTGTGTCACAAATCCTTTGCCAACAGTCCGGTGCACTTGTTATGAATGTTTCGTCAAACTTTTTAAAGTGAAAACAAACTGTTCCTTTTTGAAAAACGAATCCCATCCGTAGTTAAATATGAACGATCCAAACGCTGCGTCTTCTCTTTGTTTATCGTAAATAAAGTCCCGAAAAAGTTAAGCAGATAATAGCCATCAACAAACTTCTAATGTACCTGTCCGTAAAGGGGCAATCTGATTGGTCAGTCTGTCTGCAGGCAGTGAATGGCCCCTATACAACGCCAAATCTGATTGGACACTGTTATTTCTGTGAAGTAGTGCAGGCGGCACAGACTGACAGCGCGTCAAGCTGCTGCATTACGCATTCGTTTTCTGTGGTGATTTTAACAATGAGTAACTGTATTCTGAATACCTCGTTTGAAAGCCGTACTGTAACGGAATACAAGTACTCATAAAATGTATTCAGAATACGTAACAGCGGTACATGTATTCCGTTACTCCCCACAGCCTGTTCTCATGGATAATCGTGTGAATACCACGCTATTGTAATTTGTATTTTATGCGTGTGTATTCTGTCCTAGTTCATTTCAATGGTGAATGTTAACAGGTGTTATTATTCATGAAAACTAACACAATCCTAATCCTAACCTTAACCAACTCCAAGCCAAAGAGCTAAACTTACCCACTCTTGTAACTTCAGACTTAAATTTTGCCGTTAATCCCTTGAAAAACCTCGTGTTTGTCGTCAACCACTAGGCGTGTCCAGACCACGCCAGAGAAAACGAGCGTGTAATTGCACGCCAAAACAGGCAGAGGGCGTCGTCGTGACACGCAATTTGTCATGGCGTGCTATTTTACGCATTCCATGAGAACACGTTGCTCCCCAACACTGGTAATTGCAAATATCTCTGCTGAACGGAGATGAAGCAGAACCAACCCGTAAACTGTGAGCACCCTGAACTCACAGCAAGAAGGTTCTGGGATGGACACCTGTTCTGTTCTGCCCCTCTCCTCCCCCAGGACCCAGGAGGAGTCGTCTCATATGGTCAAGACTAATGTGTAGCTCTAATGCTGCGTTCAGACCGGACAGCAGCGGAGTGTTCAAAGCATCCAGTTTACATGTTAAGTCAATGTAAACCTGAGAAGCTCAAACCTGCGGCGGCGCTTTGACTGCCTCATCAGGCGTCGACGCCCGAGTTGGGCTCTGCTGAACTTTTGAGCATCGAACGCCCGCGTCCACCAATCAGACACTGCTCCTCTGTGACACGTGACATGCCTCTTACATCGAGGAGGATTGTTTACTAAAGTCTTTTAATAACTTTTTTTAACGAAAAGTCGCTTGTTTGGGGGCTTTTTTCAAAGACTTGGCTGTTCGTGGCTTTGAAAATCTTGAGACACGGCAAAACAAATAACACAGGACATGATCTGGACTGACAACGCTAACTGATAACGATAATAAAATGCTTGTTGCCGTGTTTAAACCTGTTGTACGACGGGAGGAGCCGAGGAGGACAGAAAGACACTGCCTGGAGGAGGAGAAAGTTGTGTGATCGGGTAAGCTCCGTTTTAAAAAATACAACAAGCCTCTATCTATCTCTCTCTCTCTCTCCTTCTCTCTCTCAACGTGATCTGTCTACGGGCAAAACAAAGCCTGTAAACAAGCGGGAGCTCAAAGAAACACTTTGGGGCGTAAAAGTGTCTTTTTGTCCACCAAAGTCTTTACGTGCATCAGAGCATTTTGGAAGCTTGATGAGGCGTCGAGAGCATAAATAACGGACAAAATTTTACGTGCGTTTAGGTGAATTTAGAGGCAAATCGCTGTCTGGTCTGAACGCAGCATAAAAAAAAACAAAACACAACTTGAAACTGTTTGTTTTCTTTCTTTGACCTTGTCTTAAACAGAGATATATAAATAGTGGACATGCAGTCTGGCTCTGAAGCTATGGAACTTTAAGTATACTTTGAGGGAACGCTCACTTCACCATGTCGGAGGTAAAAGCTCTGTCTGTGTGTGTTACATTGACCAAGCTGATGAAACAACTCGAGTTAAGGCTGTTGTCGGTCAACCAAGAGTTTATCACTGTGCAAAAACAAAAGTTCTGCTGCTAAATCCACTTTTATGAATGAAATTTGACCCTACGACCCTTAAAAGTTACATTCAGGTGAAAAACTGCAAAACAACACTCTCTAAACAAGAGAGTCAAACTCATTTTGACAAAGGGCCACGTTGGCATCTTGATTGTCCTCGAAGGGCCGGTTGTAACTAAAATGAACCTTACTAATCTACCAAATATGATTATTTTATATTTATTTGGAGCGGCAGTTACTGAATACACAGCTGCATTAGTCTGAAAAATGACTTACTCTTTAAGTTTTACACAAATCTTTTTTTTAGCTTAAGACACTCAGATTACTCCTGGCACTAATATAAAATTTAAGTAAACCTTTATAAGACCTTGAGGGCCTTGAGTTTGACATATGTGGTCTAAAGCTTCAGGAGACAGACGTCTGTCAGACCGGTTCAGACCTGATCCAGCCTGTTGTTATTTTATTCAAAGAAGTTTCCCCGGCTAACAAGATGGGCAGCGACTCTTTCTGCAGGCTACCTGAGCAGTAGAAAGTGACGTCGATCCAAAATCCCTCCATAGATTGGTTGATTAGACATTTGAACGTTAGACTTTGATAACTAGCTATGTATAGAGGGATTATTAGTTTATTATTAGCTTATAGACACAAACAGAAACAAGTCAAAAAAGCTCCGTTGTCAGCTAACTACGAGAGTTAATAACTGCAAAAAACAAAAGTTCTGCTGCTTAAATCAACATTTGTGAATGAAATTTGACCCTTAAAGGGGACCTATTATGTCAAATTCACTTTTCTAAAATTTTAACCTTGTTATAACGGCATTCCTTCATCATTAGTTTACTCAAAGTTATATTTGAATTGATTCATGCATGTTTGAGTAATCTTGTTTTGTTCTTGTGGCCATACCTGTTTGTCAAAGCCTGATCCCGTCAGATCTCAGAAGCTAAGCAAGAAAGGGCCTGGTTAGTAGTTGGATGGGAGACCGTTAGAACACCAGGTGCCACAGTGGGACGAAAGGAGTAGATTGTCGTTGTGTCCTTGGGCAAGACACTTAACCCACACTGCCTCAGTGTCTGTTACACTGGGTGAGTGGATGCTAGATTGTAAAGCGCTTTGAGTGCCTGGAAAGGTAGAAAAGCACTATATAAATAGACCATTTATTTACCATTTTCTTCAGCTGGAGCTCAAGTGTTCAGAAATCCCCGTTCTCACCTACCACTTATCCCCTCCCACTTGTCTGTATCTACCTGATGTAATTCAAAAGATAAATACTCAAAGTGAAGCATAAATGGTTCAAAACTGTCCCACAGACACTTTCCAACAATAATAATGTGTTATTTAAAATCTGTTGCTTTTTACAGTTACATTTAAAGTGAAGAGGCGGGGCTTATCAGATCTGCAGTTTTAAACAGGAAGTCAATAGAACTGTTCCTGTTTTTAAGTTGTTTTAGATCAACTTTGTGTTTTACAATGAACAAAAGGTAAATTACTGATCTATGTATGTTCTAGTTTCTTATTAAATATTTTCAAAAAACACACAATAGGACCCCTTTAAAAGTTACATTCAGGTGAAAAAACGGCAACGCTGTTTCAGGCTTCAGGAGACAGACGTCTGTCAGACCGGTTCAGACCTGATCCAAACAGCTACTCTCATCCTGTTTTGAGGTTTTATTCAAAGAAGTTTCCCCATGTAACCATATGGAGAGTGGGTCTTTCTGCGTAACACATGCGCAGTAGAGAGGAAAGTGACGTCGACTGAAAATCCCTCTATTGACTCCATCACGCCCACAGAACTGAGTCAGGAACCTCTGGCCGTGAGCTAAAAGCTAACGTGATGCTAGCACCGCCTCGGGTTCTTTTCACATCTACACAACGTTCTATTTACACCACCACCACCACCACCACCACAACAACAACAACCATTTAAACGTGGTTCTCTCAATGGTGCTAACAACACACTCAATTCACCAGAAAACATCTTCCTATTGAGTTAAACATAAGACTTTACCCTACGACTTTCCCCCTCAGTAGGCCACGCCCCCAGACATGACTGATTTCTACGTTTCCAAAATGTATCAAACTGACCATCGAGGTGAATTTATCTTGGACACACACAGCATGTTTGAATATTTGAACACATTGAATCCAAAAACACAGAATAATAAAAGCAGTGTTTGGGGTTTGTTCAGAAGACGATTGTCTGTAATCACATTCACGTCTGACACATAGAAATGACAGACCAGGCCATGTCTCTGCAGCTCAATCACATGTTGTTTGTGCATTGTTCAGATTCCACGGCAGAACAACTCCTGATTTCAATCTGGCAAATATGGAAAGAGCAGCAGAGACACAACGGCTCTCCAGTAACGCTGAGGGTTTTTCTTTTGTTAGAATGGGTTTTCTGTCTTACGCTCAAAATGCACTGTGTCACTTTTTGACCTGAATAAGGCCTGTTTTTGTCTTTACTTTGAGTAGACCTGCATGACCACAAAATGTACTTTTATTCAGACCGGTCTCCAAAGAAAGTGTAGATTACTGTACAACGAAATGTCAAAATGTACAATAAGCACGATTTCACGCCAAAATGTAAAATAACCACACATTTGGGTTGTAGCCTCGTGGACACATTTTCTTTGGGTTAAATGAAGAGGAGAGGGTTTTGGAGCTGACTGACCCTGATGCTCCAGAAGCATTTTTCTACTGAGATATTAAGCGTACCTTTTCCCTTAATGTTCTCATTTGATATATTTGGGTGTGAAAAACCCCTGTGACAAGTGACAGTCCTTTTATCTCAGACAAATTGTACTTGTAAAACTACAGAATGTAAGTTATGTGTCATCGAAAACTGAATTGATTATCACCCGGCAATAGTGAAAGAGGGTCATGTACTTTTAGGGTGGATAGTGTTAATGTGTATTATTTATCAGTCAATCAAACGATCCTGCCACATGTCAAGGGTCACAGCATTCATCATACTCACCATATTTACTGTCCCTCGTCAACTCCAGCTGTCATTCTGTCGCAGGATAAAGCTTATTTCATACTTGACCCATCCACGAGGACCGCAAGGGTCCGTTTGGCGGAACTACGTAATTTTTGGAGACAGGCCCCTTCAAGCGCCGTTCACGTGGACCAGGTTTTCCGCGTCGGAATTAAGGAAAAATCTGTGACTACGCGAACGGTCCGCACGGTAATCAACGAGCTTTCAATGGCAGCTCTCTACTGCCCTCTACAAGCAGCCGCTTGAAACACACACAAACTATAAACACTGTCAGCTAGAGTCTAGACTAGAGTCAGCGTCTGCTCTGCTCTAGTCTGTGCGCCTCATTTCCACGCGAACTTCACGTGCGGGAGGCATAAACCAAGCTTTAGTGTCTCTGACATCTCAGCTCGTGAGTAACACACGTTTGCTTTCAGGTGATTTTCACCCGGCAACAGTGATAGAGGGTAATGTAAGTTTACTTATTTATTTATTTTTTTAGCCAAAAGCTACAATGTGTAGCTAGCTATTTTTTTATGAATTATGAATACATATCACAAAGTGGTGATTTCAAAGTGAATTCTTATGGTGAAAACAATATTTTAATCAAGTGGTCATTTTTACACTGAAAAATACCACATTTTCTCCTGTAGCTGTTTGTGTGTCCAGGAGTCTGAGCTTCCAACACAGTCTCACTAGATGGCGTACTTTACCACGACACAAAAACAGCGTATTTGGACTACGAGTTCAAAGCTATTTTCAGTACTTATGTTACGCTGTGCATTTAGCACGATATGAAAAAGAGTAAAAACGACACGAGATTTCACAGCGTCAAAATAGGATCAGTTTTGGCTGCAGCCACGTGGGGACGTTTCTTCAGGTGAAACGGGTAAGTTCAGGCATAAAGTTACTAAAATGTGTAAGATTAGGTCTGGGGCTTGGGGCAGTTTAAGATTAGAATCAGGATTTCATGAATAGTCATAAATAAGAACACGTCTTAACAACCACCATAGAAATGAACTGGGACTGTGACGCGTACTATAATTACACAAACAGCTGTGAACTCGTGCTAATCATACCTCATTTACATGTTGTGTAATGTTTGGTAAATGTACGCTTTCTTGTGAGATCGAACTCGGAGCTTCACCAGGAAGTCTCACATGTCTCAGGAATGACTGGACCAAACACCAAGTTTCCTGTATCAGTATTTCTTTTTTATTTTTTTTTTTAACGAAGGTTTTGTTCTCAAATTCCAAATTTTTTAGTAATTTTCGAGCATGTTTGTAGGATCTTCCTATATTTTTATTTTACATTTTGTTACACATATCACAGTTTAAAATAAAATAAAACCACTCTAATTTATCAAGTGTTGTCATATTTTGATCAATTTTTTATGACAAGTACTTTTTTGGGGGTGTATTATATCAGGTCAAAATTACCCGGCAAAAGTGACGGTGTAACTTTTAATATATTTAAGACAAATAAAAGCAAAGAAACACGTGGTCAGGGTTTCTCCTGTTTTCCACATGATTCAAATAAACTTTCATTGTCTCATGTGTCTCTGCTCGTCCGACCAAACACATTAAAAAAAACGTGGTACAAAACATTTGTCTTCAGCGTGACCCTAAAGCACTCCCAGCCCACGTTCAGCTGCTCACTTCAGAAAACACACTTTGATGTGGAGTTTACGAGAGTCGTCAAAGTGGAATGTCCCAGATCTGCCTCAGTCGTTCACCCAGAGTCTCCACCAGCTCCAGGTCTGGTCCACTTTAGCATACAGGCTCGTTGTTCCTTTTACGTCCATCTTTTTTCTTTGTTCTTAGAAATAAAACCCTTTAGAAAGAGTGGACATAAGACTTGCTCAGTTGAAAGACTTTCTGAAGCTGCTGCAGAAACACAACCCAACAGAACCTGACTCTACAGCTCTTTTCACAGATAAACAATCAAACAACAAATGTGGATAAACACTACAACACCTGAGCCCTGTACTATGAAGCTAGATTTGGGGTTTAGTGAGGTAAGTTCTGGGTTAAACCTGGTCTGGCGGTCCTACGAAACTGGATCACGTCCTATTGGGGCAGCTCTCCATGGCAACGTGTGACAAACTCATAGATACAGTCGGCATCAAAAGCCACACCCACTAACGGACCTCCGAGAGTGAATCAGAACAACAGTTTTAACAGTCACTGCTCAAAAACTACAACAGCAAACATGGACTTGAGGAGATTTATTGTGTCAAATACAGACATGAAGACATGGGATAAATAAAGTGATTCAACCTTCCAAGTATGTAAATATATCTAGTAATGCTAACGGTAGCTGCGAGCTAAATGCTAACGTGATGCTAGCGCCGCCTGGTGTCTCTTAGCATCTTTTTAACTTTTTGTTTACTTTTCTGACATAACAACATCTCATTAACCTCCGTTTAAACCTGGTTGTGACTCGACTTGAATGAGTTGTGCTAAAAATACATTTAATTCGCCAGAAAACGTCCTAAATTAGGTAAACAGTTTAGCTTCCCATTCTTTATTATGGTGAGGCAGGAGATGTTTTCCCCCTCGACAACCAACAGTTGCTGAGGGGGAAAACAACAGTGACGCGTTGCCGACTATATCTATAACTGCTCCAGACCAGGATAAGTTCTGAATAAGTTAAAAAGACGAGGCGCTGGCCAATTAGAGGCGAGAATTTAGGCGTTTGTGAAGAGATGGTGGAGGAGAGAGAGATGAAAAGGCAGCGGAGAAATGAGGAAATGTGAAAGTCACAGCGTATTCTTTTACAATTCGATGCACACGTAGCGTATTTATTAAGAGGAGCCATGAGATCTTAGCTATGTAGCCTAATACTGAAGAATCCTGTTTAATCTGTGTGATCATTGACAAACGCTTTCATTGTCCAGAAATAATGATTGAATGCACTTTATGCACATTTGACTGTGGATCTTTACACATCACTTTGACTCAGACAAAAGACACAGCTCATTCAGACTAAGGTCGATCTATTAAATGTTTGTGATGTCTGTACATTTGTGCTTTAGTCTGTTTTATCCAGCAGGACATTTAAATGAACTGTTTAGTGTAACTTCTGTGTCTGTGATTGGCCTCGTAAGCTCAGACTTCACTTGAAGTTGCAGCCCGTTTCCTTTGCTTAGATTTTAATACTCGTATATTTTACTTCATGATTGACGTTTCCTCTCGTTTGAAGTCCGCAGCTCGATTGATCTGATTGGTCAGTTTGCGTTAACCCCGCCTCTGCTCTGTGAATGTGCACGGCTTCATTGAGAAAATCCAGGGTTAACAGATCGAGATGTGAACTTGTTTTCGTAGGACAGTTTATCCAGAGGCCATGTTGAGTTAGTCAACGCCGGGTTAGAAGAAATTATCCAGGATACGTTTAAAGCG
>JBBPFD010000279.1:20116-25116 GCA_038363315.1 Mugilogobius chulae
CCTCTCGCTCTTCTCCTTTCTCTTTCTCCCTCTCTCCTCTCCTCTCTCCATCCTTCTCTTCTCCTCTCTCCCTCTCTCTTTTTCCTCTCCTCTCTCTCTGTCCTCTCTCTCTTTCTCCCTCTCTCTCTTTCACCTCTCTCTTTCTCCCTCTCTCTTCCCCCCTCTTTCTTTCAACCCCCCCCTCTCTCCCTCTTTCTCCATCTTTCTTTTTCTCCTCTCCAATCTCTCTTCTTGTCACTCTCTCTCACTCCTTGACTGCTACTTGCTCTTTCTCCCTTTCTCTGACTTTTCTCTCTCTCTCTCTCGTCTCGTCTCTCTTTCTTCCAGCGTGTTCCGCTCCCTGCTCTTCGTTCCTTTTTCACTTGTCTCTCTCATTTCTTTTCTCTCTCTTTGATTTTTCTTGCTCCTCAACTCCTCCCAGTTTTTCCTCATCTTTCTTTTCTCGTAGCTTCTCTTCTCTCTCTCCTGTCTCACTCTTCTGCACTCACTCTGTGTGCTCTCTTTTCCCCTTTCGCTGACCTTTTCATTGACTTGTTTTCCTGTCAAAAGACGTCCCCGCTTTCTCTGCTGTCTTTCTCTCTCTTCTACCCTCACACTTCATTTTCCCTCTCTCTCGTCTCCTCCTTCAGCTTGTCTCCTCTCCCTCGTCCGTCGTATCTTTTTCATTCTCTCTCGTTTGCTCTCTCAGGTATCTCCTCCCTCCTCTCTCTCTCTAAGTGTGTCTCCCCTTTCTCTCTGCTTCTGCGTTTGCTACACACACTCATTTCCCTTCTCTCTGCTTTTTCACATTCTCCTCTCCGCTCTCAGTGTATCTCCTCCCTTCATCCCTCCTCTTCTTTCCTCTCTCTTCCCTCTCTTGTCTTTAGTTAAAAGTCTAAAGTGTGCTGACTCACATTGTTAAGACATCAACACCAAAAACCTTTGAACTTGACAGCTTTATGATTACAGGTAGTAAGAGGCGTGTGAGTTTTCCTAAAAGTGGTAAAGCCACTTCCTGTGTTTTCATTTTGAAGAAACGGACTTTTAAACCAAACTAAACGTCAGCCATGTTGATGAGGAAACTACACTTTAACATGGAAAGTGTGAGGATATAAACAACAACACCTGGAGGAGGCTCAGTTATGTTTCAGATCTCACTGAACATGTGGAAGGAGCTGAGTAAGAAGTGTGTGTCAACTTTGCTTCAACCAATCAGAGTTTTACATCGCGACTAGAGCTCGATCATTTTTTGGTGCGGATTTCATGACGAATATTCAGGCAATAAGTATGTCGAATCCAGGACAAAAAGAAAATCCCAAGCATGTTTTTTACACAGATTACTTGAGAGTGTAATTAGTCAAATATGACTGTACTGAACTTTGATTGGTGTGAGTAAAACACGACGCTCCTTTTGTCGAAACTATTTTGGCTAAAATAATCATCTAGGCTCAAAGAAAAGATGCAGGGTTAAAACAGGTTCTGTGAGAAATGTAAAAAAATGTAAGTAATTCTATCAAATACTTCTTATACTAATTTGGCTTACACCACGGAGTTTTTATTTGACTAAATGATGTTGAAGCAAACAAATTAAAGGAAATCTTGGCTTTTCATGCTATTTTTTAGTGTTTTCAAACTGTTCTTGTTTGAAGACGTTTTCTTTATTTTTAGCACGATATACTCGATATTCAATTTACATATCTTCAAAACACATTCACAATATTATCTAAAATTCGATATATCGCCCGCCAAGGCCTTCTAGCAGGCTACCGCCAACGTCAGGTTAGCTACGGCATTTGATTGGCTGTGCTCAATCAAGTAATATTACTGTTTTGAGCAGTTTTGTCACAGCGGCTAAAGGGAGAGAAGAAAGTCGATTTGTTCAAATTTATTTTGGTAAAGCCTTTCAGCGGGACTTTTCAAGAAAAGCTGGGCATTGTTAAGAAAGACTGGACACTCCGAACCTAGCATCTCTCCAGCTGTCACAAGAGGGAAAGAGATTTGTGCCACACAGTCACAATATGATGGTGGGCACTTGGCTTGCCTTACAGACTCCAAGAAACTTACAAACTGTATTATTTGCCACTTTGCTGCGGGACACTTACAAGCAAAGGTGCTTTCCAAACTTTTGGCAAATCCAGAGTGGATTTACAGCTAAAACGAGCAAGTTGGAGGGAAACATAGCTGCACGAGAGAGGAGCCGATATGAGCAAATCTACGAGGCCACTGGAAGAGTCTAAGCCCCAGGGACCAGACGAGGTCCAGCACAAGATCCGCGCACACCACCAGCTCCACGGTAAGATTCTGGACAATATCATTTGTGTTTTTTGGTGTACAGGTAATTCAGACTATTGGTGAGTAAATACTTTTTGGATGTGTGTGTTAAATGTGTTTATTCTGACTATAGGGATGTTCGCCGAGCCGACATGTGACGTCAAATTGGTTGGCAAAACCAGCTAGCTTCCGGCTAGCTCTTATTGCTTTTCCCATTGAAGAAATTAAATGCTTTCTTTTTGGGTGTAGACTTTTTCTGAACACGGTAGGAGCTCTATGGATTGCTCTTATCAAACATGTTAGCTCACCGAGTCACACAGCAAGAGACAAACACAGTCTTTTTTCGTGTTTGCTCAGCTGCCGCCAATACGTTTTTTAACTACTTCTGCCAACGCAACGCGTCACGTGATCGCCATTTTGACGTCACGGCAACCATCCCTATAGAAGTAATGATGCTTTGCTCATTTATCTCGTGCCTGCGTAATACAATAGTTTAATAGTCATCATCTGGTTATAGACAAGTGAATATATTTAAAAGGAGCACCACTGAAGGCTAACTGTAGTAAACCAATCACCTTACATGTTTACAGGACACACAACACGTATTTGTGTGAAGCTACTGTCTTCAGATATCACTGACTGACGCTCGATTCTCACACAAATGAAGCTCTTTGGAAAAGGAGGTAAAGCCATAGATTCAATGACAACACATGTGTTAAATACACATCTGTTTTAAATGGTCAGTAGTAAATGATCTCTATTTATATAGTGCTTTTCGACCTCAAAGCGCAGTTTAAGAATAAAGTATCGATGAAAAGTCAGGTCCCTCGATAAAATATAGTTGAATCACAATGAATATTCAGTAGCACTTTAAAAGACCACCACGTTACCTAACAGTGACACTTACTAGTATCTACAGTGACACTTACTAGTATCTAACAGTGACACTTACTAGTATCTAACAGTGACACTTACTAGTATCTAACAGTGACACTTACTAGTATCTAACAGTGACACTTACTAGTACTTACTCTGGTACTTACAGTGGTACTTACACCGGTACCTAGAGTGTTATTTTGAGGGATACTTGTACCAACAGTTACTGGTACATAATACTGATACGTATATATGTGATATGTTACTGGTACTTACTATTGGAACTTATGGTGGTACTTAGAGTGGTACTTGGAGGGTACTTGTATCAGCAGTTACTGGTACATAACACTTATAGTTACTGGTACTTACAATGGGACTTATGGTGGTACCTAGGGTGGTACTTGGAGGGGTAATTGTAAAAGCAGTTACTGGTACTTACAGAGGTACCTTTAGTACACTTAGTTACCAGTACTTTTAGTGGTACTTAAATTTGTACAAATTCCTACACTTTGCAGTACATATTGCAGCACTTACCACCTTTAATACTTTGTGGCACACACGTTTGTTTCAGTGGTCACTGTAAGTACCAGTAACTGCTGACACAAATACCCCACCATAAGTACCACCATAAGTACCACCATAAGTACCACTGTAAGCAGGGGCGTAGCACCAAATTCTGGGCCCCGGGTACGAACGCTGGTAATGGGCCCCTAACACATAAGCTTGTGTTTTAAATATTTAAAACACAAGATCATTTCGGTTTTGTTTTCTTCTAGAATATGCATATATCAGTTTAACTCACATCGTTTAGCTTACTTTTGTTAAACAATAAACTGGATTGAGAAGTTGTGATATATTCATCATATTCAACACAAAACCCTGTGAAAATGCATATTTATTGGACTGATAATTTTGGGTCAAACTCTGGCTTTGTTCACTAAAATCTGCAAACTCTGTCTTATAATATTACAAACCAGTGGCGGCTGGTGGTATATATTTTGGGGGGTGCGCAAAAAAAAAAAAAAAGAGGGAGTTTTATATACTGTACAGCTCCACAGCCCAACAGCACCATGTGTAGAGAGAACAACAGGAGCACATGGAACACACACACACACCCACACAGCAACAAGCACCCACCCAACATGCACATCATCATCATCACGTATTTGAATGAACCATGAGCTCTTTTTTTCTTTTACACATAACTTTGTTAGCAGTAGGGCTTTAGCTGCTCAGATGTCTCCAAAAGTGAAGCTAAAAACCAAATGTCTTACCTTTTCTCTTCTTGCTCCTGTTTGTTTCTCCAAAAGTGAAATGAAACTAATTCAAAACCACGTTCAACTTGTTCAACCATTCCAAAAGTTTAGAAAAAAGAAACAATATGCTAATATAATGTTTATCCTCCGGTGCTTCGCTGTGCTAGCATAAGAAAGCATGCCGGTCATACTGAATCCTGATTGGTTGGTGCGTACTGAATCGTGATTGGTCAGTCACAAAATTTGTGAAAAAGTTCGTTTTTTAGACTAAATAAGTACTTGTAGCATTAAAGCAACTGTGATAAGTCATTCTTTGGTCTTATTGTGACTGTTAAAGTAAAATGGAGTCAGTGAGACACATCAGAGCAAATGTACATTGGTTTTCATTGGTCACATGTTGCACCATGACAGAGAAGTCTGTGGCAGGAATAGACTTCCCCAGGGACATTTAAACTATCGAAGGGCGCAGTGCCTAGCGCACCTACAACGAGATTATGGCTGTGCTATAAATTAATGCAATGTAGCACGAGAATTTAAAAGTTCACGCGATACTTCAGGCCTCACCATTGCACTCTTAAGCGTTCGCTGAAGCCTCATGCTCCAATGGGAAAACCCCAT
>JBBPFD010000279.1:30116-44191 GCA_038363315.1 Mugilogobius chulae
CAAACAGATTACTAGGACAAACAGATTACTCAGGACAAACAGTTACTTCAGGACAAACAGATTACTTCAGGACAAAACAGATTACTCAGGACAAACAGATTACTTCAGGACAAACAGATTACTTCAGGACAAACAGATTACTCAGGACAAACAGATTACTTCAGGAAAACAGATTACTTCAGGACAAACAATTACTTCAGGACAAACAGATTACTTCAGGACAAACAGATTACTTCAGGACAAACAGATTACTTCAGGACAAACAGATTACTTCAGGACAAACAGATTACTTCAGGACAAACAGATTATCAGACAAACAGATTACTTCAGGACAAACAGAGGTCTGTGTTTCTTTTAACGACGCAAGAGTCTGTGAAATAACATTTACGACTGAACTGGACATGTTTATACGTTTATTGACTTCGAGCTGCTCAAGTTTTCGTCCTTAAACGCACCTATGGGCCGAATAAGGACACGAGTAATGTTTTTGAGAAGATAATAGAGTATAATATAGCTCATTTGCCTGCTGACAATCTCTACAAGTACAAGTACAAGTACAGGTTGGACTCCCAAGTGTCTAACTGCAAACGACCTTCAGCTAAATGTAAATAAACGTTTCCTGCTTAAATCTGTTAATCCACCTCTATTCTGACTATAAAAAACTCCTCTTGGTTTGATTCTTTGTCCAGACTTATAAAAAAGCAGCTTCTCAGAGGTGAAAATGTGAATCTAAAGTGGATTTGTTTGGACCTTTTATTCCAATCTTGGGCAGTTTGCAGTTATTTCTCTTGTTCTGTTGGAGCCATTTTGTCCCATTGACTTCCATTAGAAACTCTGAAAATCCTCAATTAAAGTGTCGGCCCTTTCCCAAACCAGTCCCTATTCCCTCTCCCGAAGAACTCCACACTACACTTCAGTGAGGGACACTCCTTAGTTCCCTTCTTTCCTGTGATTTCAGACACACTTCACTCTCTTAAACTTTTTCTTTTATTGTCATGTGGGACTCTGAAGGCAGCGTTATCACCACCTACTGGGCACTTTTAGAGCTTGTCTTGTTTAGTATTTGTTTTGACGGTGACACAAAATGTAAATATAAAATTCCCTCAACATTCCCAAATATTCCTCTTCTCACCAGTTCCATCATTACAAACAAATGAGACACAAGTGTTTACAGTGAAAGCTCTGCCCTGTGAGTCACAATGTCAAAAGTAGTTTTTAAAATCTTTGTTTCATCTTTATCATATTGTAATATGTGTCTGAGGAGCAAATTACTCCAGCCTCTTTTCTTTTACAAGACGATTAAAAATGTCCAGAACATTTTGAGTCTAACAGTATTTTCAGGACAAATAAAAGCTAAATGTGCATCCGTATATTTTCTACATTCATTTACTGTAAAATGATTAGAGTTGGAAATTAAATGGTTAATTAAACATCTTTAAACTTTTATAAAAAGCTGAAACTAATCTCATGTGGGCATGTTTCCTGTGGGGCTGTTCTTAGTGTTACACTCACCTGTTTAGTGACACCTGCTGCTCACTCGCTCTTAAAGTGAGGCTAAACAGTCGTTCAGAGACTAACTCCGCCCACAACTGAACCTCAAACAGGCTCGCAAAAGTGGGAGATGCCCGGAGGCCTTTTAAGAGACGCCCAGGTGGGTGTGAACAGACTTTGATTGACAGCACCAAATATGAACAGCAAGCCTGGTGAATGCTGAGTTTTGTATTAGAGCGGTCCAGGTCTTGACGTGAGATTTACAGATGAGGAAGCTGTAGTCTGCAGCACTACAGCTTCCTTGCACGTCAAGATTCCTTTTATATTTACTTAACAAAACACATTATGTATTAAACCTTTGCTTTAGTCTACATAAGCACATAATCGTATTATGTTCGAGATGACGAGTATTTTCTACAAATGAAAATGAAAAACTTGCCACCGGCAGGAGTTTCAAACCAGCGCATGTGCAGGCGGCTGCACCTCGCACCACTCGTTCATCAAGCTGAGCTAACAGATTGCTGATGACGACATGCAGCAAGTGATCCCTTTCAAATACTCTGCAGCGGCGGTGTCAGAGAGAGGAGTTTAGATCAATCATCTGGGCGGCTCGTCTGCCGCGTCAATACACTGTGACGTCAGAGGGTACTAAAAATGCACTGACAGCGTTTGTCCATCGTGGCAGTACAGCCGCGTTTTTTGCACACATAACTCCAAAATGAACGAGTTTGCACAAAAATGTCTAAAAAAGGCCTGGAAACAGTATATAATTCAATTTTGACCCCAGATACACAGTTTAACAGTGAAAAAAAGTTGATTCTGAGTTTAGTTTCTCTTTAAGTGTGTGGCTCCGTCCGAGTTTATCAAATTGTCCCCATAGCTCCAGTTCCTTTAGCTAAAACCGGATGCACGTGACCACACGCCATATTAATAAAAATACTGTAATAAACCTCAGACTGAGCCATTTTTGTAAAAAATTAAACACGAAGCTTCAACAACACTTTTCAGCACAAACAGTAGGTCTATATATGCACAGGACAGGTCAGAATAAATATAACAGACTCACCATCATCAGTCTGTGAGAGAAAAGACAAATATATTCCAGTATTGCTTTGCCTGCAGCAGCAGCAGCGCGTCTCCCCTTTTCTCTTCTCCCCTGCTCCCAGCAGCCTGTATAACACTATTTATGTGTTAAGTGATGGGACAATACATTTAGTGAAGGTGATGTGGCACTAAAACCTTATATTTTCAAAGTTTATAGAGTTTGTTTTATGTAATGTGAGTCTAAAGTCTGAGGCAGTGAAACTTTTCATTCATTACAAACTCATCATTCACAGATCATATATTGTCATAAATATTCCTTCATTTTTGGAGCGATCTGTGCAGTGCATTGTGGGATGTCTCATAGCTCCTTACCGCCGTTAGGAAGCTTCTATGGTTCCTATGCTAAAGGAGCTATGATAGGAAGCATACAGGCTCCTTCTCCTAACTCCTTCCTAACTGAACTCACAATCCGGACAGCTCTACAGCAGCAGATTCATGAACAAATGTGTTGTTTGTGTAACTGTCGTGTCATTCACATCAGTGCAGTAGGTGTGTGTTTTGTAGTCCGCTGCTGGATGTTGTAGTTTTTCATAAACAGCTGTAGAGTCGCTGGTTAGGACGTTCAGATTCTCTCTTCTCTCATCTGTCTAGTGCTCTTACTGTTGACCTCGTGACGACCTCCACTGGTAAGAAGCTAGAGGCTAGGAACCAGGAGCTAGGGGCTATAAATTAAGGCTATTCGGAACCAGGGTCTGACTGTCTCCTAGTCACTCCCCCTTTTGCATTTCAGACAGCACTCGCCTCACGGGAACGCGCAAATCTTAGTGTTTAGGGTGTAGGGAAGTGAGTAGGGAGCCGTTTGGGAAAGGGCCGTTCTGTCTCCTGGTGGCTCCATAGGTTTGCATGGGGAAACTGTCTTACTATTCACAGGCCTGTTTCAATGGAAATACACACAATTTATCTAAAAAAATGAAAAAAAACAAAACAAAACCAAACAAATCACTCCAGAGTACGATTCAATCGAGCCGAGACCGACTTGTCCAACCAAACTTTGGACCGGATCAGATCTGAACTTGAGAGTTTGTTTGCGTGTTCACATTCACCCAATCAAACCAGACTATCAGGCAAACCAATACTGATCCCAATTAAAAGTGTTTTGTGTATGAAGACAAATGTGGGTCAAAACAAAACATAAACTATTACTGAGTACTTTATTTGTAAATATTATCCAACGATAAATCTTTGCCATCATATGTCAAACTGACATATAATGGCACAAAAGAAACAGCTGATTAGTTTGAAAACTAATCCTGTCGACTCTAAAATAAGAATAATAAATAAAAAGTCCTCATGTTGAATCTAGGACACGTTTCAGTAAAGATTTCAAATTTCACTCAACATTTTGTCTGTTTTCATCTAATTTGGTTGATTTTCACATGCACACACTTTTAACAAAGATAAAAAAAGAGTTTTGATTACTTAAAAATCTAAAAAAAAAAAAAAAAAGACGAAAAATCAAGACTTATGAAATCTCCATTCCTGTTCTGGTTAGCCAGGGTTGGCTGTGAGTGGACGTAGTAACAAGCACGCAGACATAAACCTAGTTGGGTTAACTGTCAAGATTATTTTGGCTTTGTCTCAGAAAACGTCTAAAGACAGACTTTAATCACATGTTTCTCCCCGCACACTTCCACACGTGTGTGAAATCAGTCTGACCACCAAAGGCACCTTTTATGATTTTAAATTCTTATTATTATGGTATTATTTTCAATAATATTATTAATGTTGGTTAATACAGTTTGTCTTGGGCAGTTGTATTTTATGATTTGTGCTGCCATGTGCCATGACCCAACAGAATTGCTAGAAAAAAAAAAAAAAAAAAAAAAAAAATATATATATATATATATATATATATATATATATATATATATATATATATATATATATATATATATTAGTGCTGTCAAACGATTAATTTTTTTTATCAGATTAATCACACTTTCAAATTTTGATTAATCACGATTAATCACAGTTAATTGCTTGATTGCAAACTTTCAAAGACATTCTATAAAAGACCACAACATTTTGAAAATGACTGTTGTCTTAACATTCAAATGTTTGTTACTTGAATATGTATAATTATTAATTATTAATAATTATAATTATATTATAATTATTTGCACTATACAGTTGGTTTATTCTGGTTGTGATTGTTCCTCTGAAGGTAACTATGTGGGATCACCTGTCGCCATGTGCATAATCATTGATATTTTTGTGTCCCTTGGTCTTTAACGATGTTAGTGGGTCTATGCTGTGGCTCCATTTAGCAAAATCGTTGCTTAACTTATCTATGATGCTTTTGTGAACATTGCCGTGCACGGCTTGGTGTTGATGTAAGTTAGTAGCAGCGCTCCTGCAGCCGCTGCCTCAAACACGTTTGGCTTTAAGGTGGTATTTCAAGCTTGGTGTGCTTCGTTGAAAGGAGAGTTCATCATTGCAATATATGCATATACCTTCGTTTTATCTAGAGTACCGTCGGGATGTTCCACCGAGTTCTGCCGAGCCGAGCGCACCAGTCGCAGTCTACCCATTCATCTTTACACCGCGTATGCGTTCACTCGAGCTACTACGCAGACCTAATAACAACCTGCGCCGCCGTCTTCCAGGTATCCCTCCGCGCAGTACGCGCTCCCTCCGCGCTGAAGCGCGTACTGAGCGGTCAAATTAAATAGTGCGATTAATCTGCGTTAATTCATGATTAATGCGTTAATTTTTTATGATTAATCGCATGATTAACATATATATATATACACATATATACAGTATGTTGGAGATGAAGCTAGTTTGAGCTCAGGATTTTAGGATAAGCCTCGACTTGTTAGGCCACTTCAATGGAATACAGACGCTGCTGCCCCTCCTGTTCACTCCACGCTCAGAGACGAGGCGGCTCTAGGGAGTTATTAATGCTTTCTAAAGCAACGCAGTGTTTCACCCCAAAAGTGGAATAGTCGCGCTGCGTAAAGTTGTCACAAAGTTGAAACACAAGTCTTCACAAAAGGAACTGCAACTGACCAATCAGAGCGGAGCCTGTGTGGACGTGGCTTGACAGGATCAGAACTGACCACTCAGAGCGGAGCTTGTGGGGGCGTGGTTTGATCAGAGGCGAGGGACAGAGATGTGATGTGAAGTGTATTTCTGACACTATTCATGCTTTCACTGAGTACGATTCATCTTTTAGATAAATAAGCGACATGTTTGTGGTAAATATGTTAATTTTCCAGATTTGGATGTGGCTCTTTAAGCAGCCTACCTTACATCTGCTCTTATTAGGCTCGGGATCGTGACATCATACAGCTGTAGAATGTTCAGTTGGTCCAATGTTAGACCAATGGAGATTTTAATTTGCCAAAATTTGAAAATAACGTTAATTAAATCATATTCTCACATTACAGAGTGATAGATACATTTACCAGTACTGACCCAGCAGTTTAATGAATTGTTCCACGGCTGTTTTGTTTACTTTTTTTAATCGTTTTGTCTAATGTATTCCTATGGAAGTTCTGCTAAACTGCAACAAACATGGCGGATTTGCCATTATTTCCATAGTAACCGCAGATGCTTTCCGAACCTAATAGACGCGTCTGTATACATGAATTAAAAGTGACTTAATAAGTTGTGCTGCACAGACAGAGAGATTTTATACAACTGTGGAAGTGTGCTGGATAAACATGGGATTTAAGTGTTTCTTTAGACGTTTTTGAGACAAACTCTAAATAATCTTGACAGTTAGCCTGGTCCTGACCAGGTTTGTGTATGCGCACTTGTTACTAGGGCAACTTAGTGCCCGCGTTTATGGAACGGAAATGGAGATTTCATAAGCCTAGATTGGCTAAATAAGCCAGGCTTTGAGTTAATCTCGCTTTAGGGAATACCCTCATGTCCTATGTTGCATTATAAACCAAAAATAACTCAGATTTACGACTTTCTGTAAAAATAACATGTTTACCTTGTGTCTGTGACACATACAAGGCATGTTTCTGAAATCTAAATCTAACATAATGATTCCTTTAAAATTGGAGCTTCCTTTTCATACAGCGCTGAGGCAGACGTTCTCTCTGGGGTTTGCAGTCGACTGATCATGAACAGACGCATAAACATCATCACTTGCTTTGGTCTGAAATCAAAAAGAAAGAAGGTTTATTTATTGTTGATTGTTTAAAATATCATTAACGTGAACACAAGCTGCATTTTGAAAGAATGGAATGTATTTTTGATTTTCACAAACATCATTTTTGCTGCTTTCAATGGAGTTTCTGGCGGTAAGTCTTATCAGGGCTGTGTTATTATTTGCATTCTGTCTTTTTTCAAATGTATTGTTATTTTACACTTACCAGAGGCATGTACGTTCTTTCTTCTGCCACGTTGACATACTCATCTTGAACTTCATTGGATTCAAAATAATATTAAACATTGTCTAATGATTGATTATGTAAAATTCACATCTGCTTTTCTTTACCTGGGTCAACGCTGTGAGAGCTTTAAGAGAAAAAAAAAGGTTTAACTGCAATATTCTGTATGTGAATTTAAGAACATTTGTTACAAGCACTTTGTTCATTTGGCTCCATTAATGAGTTAACATTTTGTCAATAAAGAAATAACAGTGTAGAGTATATGTTAGATGTAGAGAGGCTGGACACACAGCTCAGTACTTACACTTCTGTAGCGTGTTTGTCTGCAGAAAGAAATCAGTTCCTTGCATTAGAATTATAGATTGATATTGACAATATTTTGGGACAGAATCTCACCTTTAATACATTTTATACATAAAAACCCCAGACAAGTCAGGACACTCCCCATCACAAGTCCACCGACACAGGACAGCACCAACGCTGTGAGACCAGCTACGGAACAGGTTTGTGAAGAACAAAATCAGCCTGTGCCATGGAAATAGACTTTCAGAGACACATCAACATTTGTGTAAAATGTGCCCTACACATTTACAAAGGAATGTAAGGAAAGGAAAGATCTTTATATGTGGATCATAAGTTGCTGGGTCTAAAGGAGCTCTAAAGGAGGTCACATGGGGCTGGGGGACATCGATCCATCGCTCACAAACCAGATTTATAGGCAGTGTAGGTGATGTATGTTGCTTAACCCTAGAGCACTATCGCCGGGTGATTTTCACCTGAGCAAATGTATTTACATGATTTTCAATATGTTGCATTTTTCTGAGTGTCATGAGTCCCTGGACAGCTTCACCATTGCTTTTGACTCTATGAAGGTGTGAGTGTTTCCCTAAAGCCCACTTTTTCCTACAGACTTGCTTTCAGGTGATTTTCACCCGGCAACAGTGACAGAGGGTAATGTACATTTACTTATTTTTTTTTTTTTTAGCCAAAAGCTACAATATGTAGCTTATAGCTCTAGCTATTTATTATGAATTATGATTATATATCACAAAGTGGTGATTTCAAAGTGAATTCTTAGGGTGAAAACATTATTTTAATCAAGTGGTCCTTTTTATACACTGAAAAAATACACATTTTTGTTCCTCTCTCCTGTAGCTGTTTGTGTGTCCAGAGTCTGAGCTTCTCCAGGGAAGTCTCACATGTCTCAGGAATGACTGGACCAAACAGTTTTCTGTATCTGTATTTTTATTTTTTTTTTAGGAAGTTTTTGTTTTCAAATTCCAATTTTTTTGTAAGTTTTGAGCATGTTTGTAGATCTTATAGTTTTGTTTTACATTTTGTTACACATACCACAGTTGAAAATATTAGAAAACCACTCTAATTGATCAAGTGTTGTCATATTTTGATCTGTTTTTTATGACAAGTACTTTTTTGGGTAAATTATATCAGGTCAAAATTACCCGGCAAAAGTGACGGTGTAACTGTTTATAGCGAAAGTGTTCTAGGGTTACGGACATAAGGTTTGGCTGCTGGTATTTAGTTTCTCACATGAGTACTGTCCTGGCTTTGTCTAATGTGCACTCTGGATAAAAAAAAAACAACAAAAAACAACAAAAAAAGTATTGCACTCACCTCTAATAGGGCCACTGGTCTCATGACAAGGGTCTGTGGGAGAAAAACACAATGTATTATAGAGGGAAACACAATGTATTATAGAGGGATTTTGTATTTATTTATTTATTTTATTTATCTTGGGCAGACAAACAAGGTAAATTCATACAATTTAAACAAAGAGAAAAAAAAAACCTAAACTAAACAGAACATACAAAAGAACACAACAACAACAAAAAGAATATTTTTGACTTACCCAAAAGGGAGTGGGAAGAAGAAAACTTATTTAATCCCACCCCGTCTGTCCTTGCTACTGTTAACTTAACATTAACTTACAGTTTTTTTAATCGCTTTGGCACATTTTTTGGAAATTGTCATAAATATGGCAAAACCTCTACATATTCAGTCAGATTTATCACTCATTTGTCTAAACATAGAATGATTGCACATGTACACTTTTTGTGCAAAACTCCTGACACCTTTGTGAAAATAACACTTTGTGGTTAAAATGATAAACACTCATCTCTAAACTGCACTTTTTGTGCAAAATATGTAACACTCATGTAAAAACTACACTTTGTTGTTTGAACATGAAACAAAAGCAACACATGGATTAACTTTCACCTTGACCAGCCAAACACTGCTTGGAATTTATTTCAACATGATATCAATTTTTTTTTTCAGAAAATTTTGGAAATTAAGGAGATTGTGAAACAAAAATATTCAGAATTGTGAAACAAGCACATGATTTACTGACAATGTAAAGTAAATTCTTCGACGAGCTAAAAGTGTGTTCCTGTCTAATCTTGGCCACAGTGAAGTGTCTGACATTGGGCTAAATCAGTGGTTCTCAACCTATTTCAGTCGCGACCCCCAAAACAACAACCGTAGGTATTCGCGACCCCCAAGCACAAAATGTAGGCGACCTGCAAAGTGGTAATGTCTTATGTTTGTTTTTATTTTGAAGCCATAAGCCTGGATACCTTCTTTTGTAGGCCAGAAAATATGAATTAATGTCTATCACTGCATTTGAAGAGTGTCAAACCATGTTTAGGATGTCAATATTAATTTTCTTATGGGACCCCCAGAAATCCTTCCGCGACCCCCAGGTTGAGAACCACTGGGCTAAATCATCTGTCCTTGTCTCATGTCCTCTTTCTTCTCACATCCTCACACTTTTGTCTCTGTCTCCATGTCCTCTTCCTCACACTTCTTCTTGTCTGGTTTGATGCTCTAAAACAAATGTGACTCTATTTGTCCTAATAGAGTTGTGTTCATGGGACAGATTTATTTGTCAGAAGAGTCACAGCACAAGTGTTCATTGTTCAGGTGATTGAACCAAGAAAACATCCCTTTGGAGCAAAAGTGTTGGTTCTAAAAACATAGTTTAACAGCAGTGACTGAAGAGTTAAGGAAGGCTAATTGTGTGTAAGGTTTTGCTAAACACTGTGTGAGGAGTTTAGCAAAAAGAGTGAAGACAAACATGGTGTTACTGTTGTAGCAAAGGTAGAATGTGTTTTACATCCTGGATGTTACGTTTTGAAACATGTTCAATTATCTTGACTTTGGAGCCAAAGCTACTGAAAAAAACTGTAACATGGTAAGACTCTTACCTGGACTGACTGAAGCAGCTGTGGTCACATGGGGCTGGGAGACAGTTGTTTCGTGGACTGCAACAATTAATAAAACAACAATTAGACTAACAGATTATCTGTTAGCACATTTTACAGAAAGTGAATTGTTTATACAGTAAAATTGTTACCTGGACTGACAGTTTGAGAGTCATTTCCTGTTTCATGTTCTGGGCCTGTGGTTTTTATCGGGTTTGATAAAGGTGTCGTCACATGAAGCAGGTTTGGATAATGTCTTTTCATGAAAACTGCAACGTAGCACAGTTTGTGCATGCATTATATAACAAATCTTCCACTTCATATTTGTGTTTTTATTCTTACCTGACAAGTCGTATTGTTCACTGCGAGGAGAGAGAGAGCTGGGTCCATTTGCCAAAGTGTAGTCACAGCTCAACACTTTTCTCTGAACTTTATGGAAGTTTGTTACAAAATCTATCCCAGGACATAAAAGTGACACTCCAATCCTTTTGTCCTTGACCTTGAGTTAACGGTTAAATATGGCTGTGTGGATTCTCCAAAATACAGATTACATTTGGCCCCCTGTGCAGAAGAAGACGAGGAGCAGGTAATAATAACCTCTGTATCATCATGGTGAAGAGTTATTTCTGGCTTTACACCTGAAAAAGATCATAAGTGTCACTTGTAGTGTAGAAAATAAAATGTTATGTGTTACTCAAGATCTAAATATATGAATGAATACATTATAGACTGTAGTTAGTGTGCAGGTTTGGCATAGCTTTATGTATTCATTCCATTCCTAAAATGAGCTTTTATTTTTACCAATCCACTTTATTTATATAGCCCCTTTTTATAAAGTGCTGTACAAACACAGAATGACAACCATAATAAAAGTAAACAATCAAAAAGTAATAAGAGCTCATTGAATGTGACTAATCTTACAAAGAATAAAACCAGTCAAATGTAATAAGATAAAAATGAACAAAGGACCACACAACTCACGCGGTATTAAAAGCCAGAGAGTAAAAGTGGGTCTTTAGATGAGACTTAAAACACTCCACTGTGGGTGCTGATCGAACATAGAGGAGCAAGAGTGTTTAAAAGATTAAAAAAAAAAGGTTTCACTTTGGATAAAAGACGCACATGGTAAACACTAGATTTTAAAACCCTGCTGATCTGCTTATCAAATTTGAAATGACTGTCTATGGTGACGCCAAGGTTGGTGACTGTGGGACGCATGTGATTTTGAAGTGGTCCCACATCCATGAGGGTTCTGCCAGAGCCAAACAGTATCACCTCAGTCTTTTCTTCATTAAGCTTCAAAAAGCTTAGATTAAATTAGATTGATTCTTGCACGTTTGATACTTTTTTTTTTTTTATTTTGCTATCGACATGACAGTTACTCACTTCCCATTTCCTGTTATGTTCAGCTCTTTATGTAGGCCTACAGTACAGACCAAAAGTTTGGACACACTTTCTCATTCAAAGAGTCTTCTTTATTTTATGACCATGAACATTGTAGAATCACACTGAAGATATCCAAAATATGAAGACCAGAAGGAGAGTGATGACCTGGCCTCTACAGTCACCAGACCTGAACCTAAACCAGATGGTTTGGGCTGAGCTGGACCAAAGAGTGATGGCAAAAGGGTCTAAGTGCTAAGCATCTCTGGGAACTCCTTCAATACTGTTGGAAGAGCATTCAGGTGACGACCTCTTGAAGCTCATCAAGAGAATGTCAAGGTGTGTAAAGCAGTAATCAAAGCAAAAGAACCTAGAATATGACATATTTTCAGTTGTTTCACACTTTCTGGTTATGTACTATACTTCCACATGTGTTCATTAACTGTGTTTGTCAGTTAGAACATTCCGAGCTTCAGTTACTGCACGTTTCCTGTTTTACTGAGGAATTTGGCTCAAATCACAGTAACTGCAAAATGTTTTTATGTCTCATTTAAAAATTTTAAATAGTGTCGACTTGAAGCTTTCACAATTTATTATTTAACACATACATTATAATACTTATCAATTTGGTTGGTAAAAAATGTCTGCAAATGTTTTTCTTAGAGGACCTCATTTACAGTTTTTAGGAACATATTTGAGCTTAAAAGTAAAATGTATTTTAATGTTTTGTAATTGCTAAGTATTTACACTCTCTAAGGTATATTACAAACACACAAACCTTAGTGTAGCTTTGACAAACACAGAGGGGACAGAGTCTAAACTTAAAGCCATTTTTCTCAGTTTAACTGGAAGCGCAGATACTGCTTTTTCCTTTGTAGGGCAGTATATGTGTATATATGTATACTGTATATATACAGTATACATATATATACGTATATATATAATATATATATACTGGCTTTGGAAACCGACTCAGAAACGGGGCCACCATAAGTCACCTCCTCTACATTGATGACATCAAGCTGTATGCTAAGAGCGAGCGAGACATCGACTCACTGATCCACACCACCAGGATCTACAGCACTGACATTGGGATGTCATTTCGGGCTTGAGAAATGTAGTAGGATGGTGACAAAGAGAGGGAAGGTAATCCACACAGAAGGGGTCTCACTCCCAGAAGGAACAATAGCAGACCATGAGGACAGTTACAAGTACTTGGGATAGAGACCTGCATGGGCGAATTCCCGCGAGACCCGTGAGCAAACCCTCAGGATCGGGCGGTTTTAACGTTGCCTCGGGCGGAACAGGCGGTCAGGCTGTCAACACTTCGGTCAACACTTCGGGTCCCGACTGGACTCGCGCTCTGTCCGCTGTCTTAAAAATATGACATAGCAAGAAAGAATTACCGCTTTGTGCGCGCTGCTGCTCAATAGAGAGACGTAACACTGACACCTGCGAGGTGCAGACACGTAAACCCACTGCTGTACTAGTCTAGCATGTGGATCATCTGTGCGTCCTCGCGCCAGCAGCAGCCGCAGCACGAACGCAAGCTTTCCCAGAGGAATGAATGAAGGACTGGCTTTTACGCACGGGGAGGATGGAGATAATACACACGGAGTTGGGCAAGTAAAGTGTTTGTTTAGCAGAAACTGGAGGTGTGAGGAGCTTTGTTCAGGTAAGAAAATACACAGACATCATGCTTAATGATGAATGTGTCAAAACAAACATAATTGGCTTGTTGTAGATTATTTAGGCTGGTGCCTAATCATTTTAAAACTAGATGCAGAGAGTTATGCAAAGTTTAGTCATTTGTGTCCATGATGTTATGCCCTGGGGCCGCCACGCAAAAAAAAAACCAAAAAACGACGGGACCCGCGGGGTTCTCGGGTGGGCAGGCACACGGGGGTGTCGGGTCGGGTGGGAACGGTCACGGATGCTTCAGGATTGCGCGGGAGCGGTCATGAAAATCTAGTCCCATGCAGGTCTCTACCTTGGGATACACAGGCAAATGGCAACCTTGAACAGGCAACAAGGAAAGCGGGCAACAGCCAAATACCTCCAACGAGTAAGGCAAGTCCTAAGAAGCCAGCTCAATGGCAAGAACAAGTCCCGGGCAATAAACAGCTACGCCTTGCAGTGATCAGATAGCCTGCAGACCACAGATGTTAAGACACGAAAGCTCCTCACCATGCATGGAGGGTTCCACCCCAAATCCAGCACCCTGAGACTGTACGCTAGCCGAAAGGAAGGAGCCCGGGGATTAGTGAGCGTGAGAGCCACTATCCAGGATGAAACATTCAAGATCCATAAGTACATCAAGGACAAGGCCCCAACAGATGGCGTGCTCAGTGAATGTCTCAGACATGGGGAACAGATATGAGGTGCTGGAGGAGGAACCATCATGGGAGGACAAGCCCCTACATGGGATGTACCATCGGAACATAACGTGGCTGATCTCAAGAAATCCTATCAATGGCTTGAAAGGGCTGGGCTGAAGGACAGCACAGAGGCACTCATCCTGGCTGCA
>JBBPFD010000280.1:0-43977 GCA_038363315.1 Mugilogobius chulae
GAAGTTACCAAACTGGTTCAGACGGCGACCTCCGCGCCTGTGTGAAAGGACCCTTAAATGAAAAAACACAATGTTTTACTAAATCTCAAAAGTTGAGTTACTCAAACTTTAATCCAAACATTCAAACTTTGCAGAGCTTTGTCCAAGCTTTTCCCCACTTTTCATCTGTTCAAGCCACGACCAGAGCTTGTACTTCCGAGTAAATGTTTGTTTAAAGTTTATTTACAGATTGAAAACACAGACACACTGAGACAGGACTAGAATTACCTGAGGACAAAAGAGTTTGGTGGTTTTATTGTTTCTTTAAAGGACACATATTATGCTAAATCAACTTTTTTGAGTTTTTAATCCAAGTTGCTTCCTCACCAAAAATGCTGCTGAAGTTTTGTTTGTGAAATATCTTTTGTTGTCCCAAAAACACTGTTCTGAATGTCCCAGATCTGTGATGTCATAGATAGATCTGTGATGTCATAGATCTTGATGTCATAGATCTGTGATGTCATAGATCTGTGATGTATAGATCTGTGATGTCATAGATCTGTGATGTCATAGATAGATCTGTGATGTCATAGATCTGTGATGTCATAATCTGTGATGTCATAGATAGATCTGTGATGTCATAGATAGATCTGTGATGTCATAGATAGATCTGTGATGTCATAGATCTGTGATGTCATAGATCTGTGATGTCATAGATAGATCTGTGATGTCAATAAGATAGATCTGTGATGTATAGATCTGTCATAGATAGATCTGTGATGTCATAGATAGATCTGTGATGTCATAGATAGATTGTGATGTCATAGATCTGGATGTCAAGATTGTGATTCATAGATAGATCTGTGATGTCATAGATCTGTGATGTCATAGATCTGTGATGTCGTAGATAGATCTGTGATGTCATAGATCTGTGATGTCATAGATCTTGATGTCAAGATAGATCTGTGATGTCATAGATCTGTGATGTCATAGATCTGTGATGTCATAGATAGATCTGTGGATGTCATAGTATCTGGATCTGTGATGTCATAGATAGATCTGTGATGTCATAGATCTGTGATGTCATAGATAGATCTGTGATGTCATAGATCTGTGAGTCAAGATAGATCTGTGATGTAATAGATCTGTGCATAGATAGATCTGTGATGTCATAGATCTGTGATGTCATAGATAGATTGTGATGTCATAGATAGATCTGTGATGTCATAGATAGATCTCTGAGATACTCTGCAGTGTTTTTGAGTCCATACATCTTCCAGACTAGTTTTGAGCATTTCTGCAGGATAGCAGCAGATCAGACAAGATTGGTTTGAATGCATAACCTCTGTAATTTTATTTGGAGTCAGTAAATAGAACTTTAACTCATGTTTTGATGTAGGAAACACACACAACCCTTGTGTGACTTTACTAGACTTTTTTATTCGTTCTGGTGCATGAGATCCCAAAGTGGAGGTGCTTTGGAGCAGGTTTGAAGGAAAAAAACAACACTAAAAAATGCATAATATGTGTCCTTTAAAAGTACGAGAGGCTCTGACCAACACACTGTACCGTCGGCTGCTTCGGGAAGAGATTATTTCTGTGGGAGAGAACTTTCCGGTGTTAAAGGAGAGAAAACTTCACCAACATCTTTACAAAATGAACATTTCTCACAGAAGTAGAAACTCTCATGAAGTTCCTAATTACACAAAAACAAAGTCCAGGAGTCCAACTAAACCTGTGCGAATGGAGTTTGTCTGAGCGATTAAAAGTGTCGTTTCCTGCTGTGATGTCACTGCAGGAACACAACCAGGAAGTGTCTCTTAACTCCTTCATCAGTAAAGTGTCTGAAGAGAGATCTCTGTGGGTTTTCTCTCTTTAGCTCTGACGCCTTCACTCTCTCTCTCTCTCTCTCTCTCTCTCTCTCTCTCTCTCTCTCTCGGCGTCTTCATCGTAATTAGCATTATTAGCATTAGCCGTTAGCACCTGCCGCTCCCCGCCGCGTTTTTCCCGCCGCCCGGCAATTAAGCTCCATTCTCTCCCCATTCTTCCCCGAGCCGAGGTGTAAAGAGCCGCGCCGGTGTCAAAGTGCCGTTTAGAGTCGAGTCGAGTAGGAATTATGAATCTGACAAAAGAGCTGGCGGCTTTAAAAAATGTTTCCACCGAAGTGTCAGAGCCGCAGCGCCGAGTTAACACCGGCAGCAGCCCGAGTCGCCAAACAAGTGAGCGGTGACAGACGCCCAAACACAAACCAGAGAGAGGGTTTTACTCACACACAACCAGAGAGAGCCAGGGTTTTACTCAGGCACAAACCAGAGAGAGCCAGAGTTTTACTCACACACAAACTAGAGAGAAGTTTTACTCAAGCACGCTAAGGTTTGAGCAACAGTTGGGTTTTCTGGAGGTTTATGTGGGTTTTCAGGTGAAGTCTGGAGATTCTGACGTGTGAAGTCACAATCCTGAGCTCTATAAAGACAAAAATTCACTTTAAAGGTCCCTTATAACCTACATTTAGCCGTTTTAGAACTTTGTTACTTTACAAAACAGACCCGAACTGCATCAGTTTAATTTACAAATGTGTAAATACTTCTGGATAGTTGAACTGTCTCATTGCGTTCAGACCAGACTGATCTCAGCACACACAGCTCTGCTTGGACGTCTGTTGTGAATGAGAAACGTTCCACATCCTGCGCAGGAGCCCGCTTTAGTGGCAAATGTCACAGAATGGCTATACCTGCCTGTTTGAGTTATAATTGTGCAGTTTATTCTCCTAACTAATGGCACAATGAAGGAAGCCTTGAATTTTTGTTTACAAACCAAAACCAGAAGCTCAAATGCAGCACAAAAGACTAAATGGTGATGTTCATTATACTGTTCTTCACAACTAATTTTTACTGAAAGGGTTGTTTATGTTTTGTTTGAGTCTTTGGTGAGACTCATGACGACTCATGATGAATGACTATTTTTTGTTCAAATATCTTTACAACCTGTGAATTCTTTGTATTTATGGTTTAAAAGTCATGGTTAACTAACATGCGTTTTAATGTTAGTTCATTAGATGAATTAATGAATGAAACCAGCTGAATTCATGATAGTTCTTAATGACTCATGGTGAACTAATGCATGAATTCATCATGAATTCAAGCATTAATTTCTCATGAAGATTTCATGAATTCATGATGATAATAAATGAATTCATATCTCTTTATTATAAAATGTTACTGGCTTCTCTACTGGAGGAATCGGGGTTTAACGTGTTCTCAGGGATTGTGTGACCACGCCTGTTTGTCAAAGCCTGATCCGTCAGATCTCAGAAACTAAGCAAGTTAGGGCCTGGTCAGTACTTGGATGGGAGACTGTTAGAACACCAGGTGCCACAGTGAGACGACAGGAGTAGATTGTCGTTGTGTCCTTGGGCAAGACACTTTACCCACACTGCCTCAGTGTCTGTTACATTGGGTGAGTGGATCCCTGACTGTAAAGTGCTTTGAGTGCCTGGAAAGGTGGAAAAGCGCTATATAAATAGACCATTTACCATTTATAAATCACGCTGTGATAAACTGCATGTCATGACGACGCTTCTGCCTTTTTAGTTTTTCACGCGCTCGTTTTCTTGATGTGATTGAGACACGTGACTTGGTTCAGGACGCAGGACGTTTTATTTGGGGTGAAACAGTTTAGAAAGAGAAAGAGGTCCATTTACTCACTGTTCAAAACTGCAGAACTGATAAGCCCCGCTCTTTATAGTGATAAGCCCCGCCTCAAAATTTAATGTCACAAACAGCATATTTTAAATGTGTATTTTTTATTTTTTTAAAGTGTCTCTGTGATTATTATGAACCAAACATTCTTTACATGAATCTGAATATTTTGAATAATAAATAAAGACAAGTAGGCGGGGCTAAGTGGTAGGTGAGGACAGCTTTTGCAAGATGATCAAACCTGCAGGAATCATTCTTAATAAAGCTCTGAGTGAATAATGATGGGAGAAGCAGTTAGAACAAGATTAAACATTTAAAAACATATTAATCTCCTTTAAACACAATAATCTTCTCTTTGTTTGTTGAAAAGAAACAGTTTTAGTGAGAAACAAACAGCAGAGTGTGTGTTTGAACAGAAACAGGATCGTGAACGTTTCTCCTTCACACCGTCTCCTCGCGCGACCTCTGACCTCCCTCTCCCGCCGCATTACGTCGCCGCTGACAGGCTGTGATTATCGCCGAGGAGGAGGAGAGGTCAGAGGTCACAGGAGAGAGAGACAGGGAGGATGATGGGAAATGAGCTGTCCGCACGTTTGGCACCGACGCCGCCGCTCAGAAGATCACAGAAATATCACAACTGTCAGAGAAATACTAATACTGCTACTACACCTGTACAAATACTGTCACAAAACTACTGCTACACTTGTACAAATACTCCAGAAATATCACAACTGGCACAGAAATACTAAAACCTGTACAAGTACACGAGAAATATTTTTATGTTGATTAAACTCATGTGTGAATTGTCTGATATTCTCTTTCTTCTTTCGCTCTTTCTTAATTTCTCTTCTCTCTCCCCCTTCTTGCTTTCTCTCTCTCTCTCTCCTCTCTCATTTCTCTCTCTCTCCTCTCTCGTCCCTCTCTCTACTTCTCTCTCTTCCTCTCTCCCTTGTTCCCTCTGTCTCCTTTCTCCTTCTCTCTCCTCTCTTGCTCTCTCTTTCTCGCTCTCTCATTCTCTCCTCTCTCTCCTTGTTTCTCTCTCTCTCCTTTTTTTCTCTCTCTCTCTCTAACGTCAACATAAAGATTTAAGTTAGTTTAACATTTTGTCCTGAGGATTTTTTCAAATACTGTCAGAGAAATACTACTGCTCGTACAAATACTGCAAAATACTGTCAGAAATACACTGTACAAAGAGAAATACTTACTCTGCTCGTACAAATACTCCAGAAATACTGTCAGAGAAATACTACTGCTGTACAAATACTCCAAAATAGAAAAATATACTGCCTACAAATAGAGAAATAATTGACCTTTATTTTCCCAGGAAAGTCCCACTGAGATTCAGAATATCTTTTGCAGGGGAGTCTCGGGGAGACATTATTGCCTTTTCTTAGTGTTGAGGGAAACCGGAGTACCGGATGAAACCTACACAGACACGGGGAGAACATGCAAACTCCACATAGCAAGGCCTGGGTTGATATATATATATAGGTATCATACACACAGGTGTACTTCAATACAACAGGTTCTTCATCATACACCAGGTGTCCTTCATCATACCCAGGTGTCTCATCATACAAAGAGTACTTCATGAATACACACAGGTGGACTTCATCATCCACAGGTTATTCATATCACACAGGTACTTATATACAACATTACTTCATATAAAATACTTCATCATACACACAGGTGTACTTCATCATACACACAGGTGTATCCAACACCAGGTGTACTTCATCATACACACAGGTGTACTTCATCATACACACAGGTGTACTTCATCATACTCACAGGTGTACTTCATCATACACACAGGTGTACTTATCATACACACAGGTGTACTTCATCATACACACAGGTGTACTTCATCATACACACAGGTGTAAAAAAAACATAAAAATTCATCATACACACAGGTGTCAGTATACAAAGGTTTAATATACGTTTAGAGGACTAATACCGTGCACTCTTATGTTTACATTATGTACAAATTATTGGTTTCTCTAGCACTATCTTGGGTTTTTTAAATTATTTTTTTGCAGGTCTGCAGCCACATTTACTGTCTAATACCTGAGGGGAGATTATGGCGTACACTAATGTTACCAATATGCATTTATAGAACAAACATAAATTAGTTATTATAAATGTTAATTGCAACCTCCTACATCTACAATATGCACACGGGTATGTCATTGTGAACAGATCTATCTTATCCTACTGGGCAAAGCTGTTTCTTCAGATTTCACAATAAATGAGTTGTAGGCGTTTGATTGAAGAACCAGGTCTAGGAACCAGACGTTTCTACTGAAAACATAAATACATTCTGTTTTGTAATTGAAAATAGCTGTTTGATGCAGAAGGTTGTAATAAAAATTCATAATAACTAATTCACATTTGTTCTGTAAATGCATATTGGTAACTTTAGTGTACGCCATAATCTCCTTTCAGGTATTCATAACTGCATAGTGGTTACAAAAGTGTACAACTTTTTTCTCCAACTGTGACATTTTATTTCAAAAACTGATTATGTCATCTTTCTAATGAGCTTATCTGACTGCAGTTTGATAATCCTGTCATAAGTGGAACATAAGTCATGTAACAAAGGGTTAAAATCCCAGCACGCTACTGGTCCTACAGTCCTACTTTAGTCCTGGTTCATTTCTGTTTTTTAGTCCTGGTTCAGTCCTGCTTCAATCCTGTTTTAGTCCTGCTTTAGTCCTGGTTCAGTCCTGCTTTAGTCCTGGTTCAGTCCTGGTTCAGTCCTGCTTTAGTCCTGGTTCAGTCCTGGTTCAGTCCTGCTTTAGTCCTGGTTCAGTCCTGGTTCAGTCCTGCTTTAGTCCTGGTTCAGTCCTGCTTTAGTCCTGGTTCAGTCCTGCTTTAGTCCTGGTTCAGTCCTGCTTTAGTCCTGGTTCGTCCTGGTTCAGTCCTGCTTTAGTCCTGGTTCAGTCCTGCTTTAGTCCTGGTTATCCTGCAGTCTCAGTCCTGGTTCAGTCCTGCTTTAGTCCTGGTTCAGTCTGTTAGTCCTGGTTCAGTCCTGCTTTAGCCTGGTTCAGTCCTGGTTCAGTCCTGCTTTAGTCCTGGTTCAGTCCTGGTTATCCTGGTTTCCTCTTTAGTCTGTTTCCTGTTCCTGGTTCATCTCTTCTGGTTTATTCATCTCAAACTTGAATAAACCTGATTCACATTTGGACATCTTTTCCCAGTGTGTTTTTTGTGACGTTCCCGCTGAATCCTGACGTTCCCGGCCCGGCTTCTCCCGGTGTTTCTGAAGCACTCGCGTCTTCTCTGCGTGAAAAGCTCTGCCTCTCGCTGCAGATCCAGGCTTTTGTGCCAAATTAGGGCTCAGCGGAACAGGGGGCGTGGCCTAATTCACCCCAGCGCCACTGCTTCAGACTAAATCTAATTTGAGTGAAAAATGGCAATCCAGCTGTTTCGTTTATACCACAACAAGCTGCAAACACGACGAGAAGGAACGCATCTGCATGTGAAAAGAGAGAGGGAGAGAGGGAGGAGAGAGAGAGGGAGAGAGAGAGAGGAGAGAGAGAGGGAGAGAGAGGGGGAGGAGAGGAGAAGGAGAGAGAGAGAGAGAGAGAGCCACAACAAGCTGCAAACACGACGAGAGAGAGCGCATCTGCATCTGAAAGGAGAGAGGGAGAGAGGGAGGGGAGAGGGAGAGGAGAGAGAAAAGAGAGAGGGAGGAGAGAGAGAGAGGGAGAGAGGGAGAGAGAGGAGGAGAGAGAGAGGGAGAGAGAGAGGAGGAGGGAGAGGGAGAGAGAGGAGAGAGGGAGAGAGGGGAGAGAGAGGAGAGGAGAGGGAGAGAGACCACAAGCTGCAAACACGACGAGAGAGAACGCATCTGCATTGAAAGGAGAGAGGGAAGGAGGGAGGGAGAGGAGAGAGAGAGAGGGAAGGAGGGAAGAGGAGAGAGAGAGGGAGAGGAGAGAGAGAGAGAGAGAGAGAGAGGGAAGGAGGGAGAGAGAGGGAGAGAGAGGAGAGAGAGAGGAGAGAGAGAGGGAGGGAGAGAGGAGAGGAGAAGGAGAGGGGAGAGGGAGAGAGAGAGAGGAGAGAGAGAGGACAAGCTGCAAACACGACGAGAAGGAACGCATCTGCATGTGAAAGGAACGAGGGAAGGAGGGAGGAGAGAGAGAGGGAGGGAGAGAAAAGAGAGAGAGAGGGAAGGAGAGAAAGAGAAGGAAGAGAGAGAGGAAAAGAGAGGAGAGACCACAACAAGCTGCAAACACAACGAGAGAGAACGCATCTGCATCTGAAAGGAACGAGGGAAGAGAGAGAGGAGAGAGAGAGAGAGGAGGGAAGAGAGAGGAAGAGCGAGAGGGAGGAGAGAGAGAGAGAGAGGAGAGAGAGAGACCATAACAAGCTGCAAACACGACGAGAGAGAACGCATCTGCATCTGAAAAGAGTGAAAGAGAGGGAGAGGAGAGAGAGGAGAGAGAGAGAGGGAGAGAGGGAAGGAGGGGAGAGAGAGAGGTGGGGAAGAGGAGAGAGAGAGACCACAACAAGCTGCAAACACGACGAGAACGAACACATCTGCATGTGAAAAGAAAGAGGGGAGGAGAGGAGAGAGAGAGGGAGGGAGAGAAAGAAGAGAGTGAGAAGGGAGAGGGGGAGAGAAGTAGAGGAGAGAAAGAGAGATGACAAGCTGCAAACACGACGAGAGAGAACGCATCTGCATGTGAAAGGAGAGACAAGAGAGAGGGAGAGAGAGAGAGAAGGAGGGAAGAGAGGGAGGGATGAGAGAGAGGAGAGGAGAGAACAAGTTGCAAACACAAGAGAGAACGCATCTGCATGTGAAAGGAGAGACAAGAGAGAGGGAGAGAGAGAGAGAAGGAGGGAAGAGAGGGAGGGAGGAGAGAGAGGAGAGAGAGAGAACAAGTTGCAAACACAAGAGAGAACGCATCTGCATGTGAAAGGAGAGAAAGAGAGAGGGAGAGAGAAAGGAGGGAGAGAAAGAGAGAGGAGAGAGAGGGAAGGAGGGAAGAGAGGGAGGGAGAGAGAGGAAGGAGAGAGAGAGGGAGGGAGGGAAGAGAGAGAGGAAAGAGAGAAGAGAGACCACACAAGCTACAAACGCAACGAGAAGGAACACATCTGCATCTGAAAAGAACGAGGGAAGAGAGGGAGGGAGGAGAGAGAGGTGAGAGAGAGAGGTGGGGGAGAGGAGAGAGAGAGAACAAGCTGCAAACACGACGAGAGAGAAGGCATCTGCATCTGAAAAGAGAGAAAAGAGAGAGGGAGGGAAGGAGGAAGGGAAGAGAGAGGAGAGAGAGAAGGAGAGAGAGAGGGAGAGAGGGAGGAATAGAGAGAGAGAAAGAGAAGGAGGAAGAGAGCTAGAGAGGAGAGAGAGAGGGAGAGAGAAGAGGGAGGGGGAGAGGTAGAGAAAAGAAAGAGAAGGAGGAGAGAGAAAGAGAGAGTGAGAAGGGAGAGAGAGAGAGTGAGGAGAGAAAGACAGGAGAGAGACTACAACAAGCTGCAAACACGACAAGAACGCAAAAAACGACCACATCTGCATCTGAATAAAATGAGGGAGGACGAGAGCAAGAGAAAGAGTGAGGAGAGAAAGGAAAGTGAGAGAAGAGAGAGAGGGGAGGAAAAATAAGAGGAGAGAGAGAGAAAGAGGGAGAGCAAAATAAGCTGCAAACGCGCCAAGATCAACTGCATCTGCATCTGAAAAGAGAGAGCGAGAGAAGGATGGAGAGAGAGAGAGGCTCTGCATCTGCATTTGAATGAACAAGAGAGAGGAAAAGAGGAGAGGAAATCTGTATCTGAAAGAAGGAGAGAGAGAAAAGGGAGAGAGAGAGAGAAGAAGAGTTGGAGAGAGAGAAAAGGGACGAATCTGCATCTACATTTCAATGAACGAGGGGGGAAAAAGAGCAGGAGAATCTGTATTTGAACGAGTGAGAGAAGAATGATAGAGGACAGAAAGAGAGATAAATGTGATTTCGTTTAAGACTCGATCCTGGTTTTCTCCTGATGCGTGAAAAAGTGAATGAAATCTTAGACCAGGTTTGACGCTTTAAAAATTCATATTTGCCGATCCGCAGATGAACTTGTCTTGTGTCTTCCAAACAAAATGAAAGACTAATGTGAGTTTTGAAGCTGCTGTCATATTCACTTCAAGGTTTAGGGGCAGTTTATACGACAATGTGTTTTCAGGAATCCGAGTCAGCTTGTCGCATCTTCTACACGACAACGAGCTGCGTGTTCATTGAATCTGTGTTTCTCAATGATTGAAGAGGTAGTTTTGGGGCTGGTTCAGTGGAAGCATCGCAGTGTAAAACAGGAAAAAACTGTTGTCAATGAAGACGGTTTGCGTGTGCAGTAGCCGCTACTTTAAGACCGTAGAAGAAGACAGTCACCAAAGCAGCACGTTTCATTCTCACAAAGTCTCACCAACAGTGTCCAGTGTTTCTGACCGTATTGCATAAAAGGAGTGACATGCGCTCAAATGGGGAAAAAAAAATACTTGTTGCCAGTTAGACTAAATATTATATTTTTTGTTTGTAAAATGTTTTGTATTTGTCATATTTAGTTGATTTCTTGTGATTTTCACTGACTTTTGTGGTTTCAAATCTCTAAATCTCCAGGACTTGCAGATATAACGCAGGTCTACAGCGCTGAGGGTCGTCTCACTCAGACCTGCGCAGACACATACACAATGAACAGGGCATGGTATCCTTTGACACTAATCGTATAATTATCGAGTTTGTGTCGGAGAGCTCCTTTTCTCGCGCACTGGTTCTTGTTGCTTCCTTCTCCATTTTATTGATATGAATAACGTATAAACCTGTCAATGCTCGTGCTGTTATAGGCTGTCCGTGCATAAGTACACCAACTCCTGACACGGCAGAAGAACGACTGGAGTATCGGTCTATCTGCGTTTCTATGTAAAGGAAGATTATCTCGCCACAACGCTATAAACTGTGAGCTCAAAACGTTACGACTGTGACGATTTTCTGGGAATAATGTCTTGTAAACTAGGCCTAAATCAAATAACCAAAGCATCTCGGCATCGGGCAGCTTCATTTTCTCTACGAAGCAACACCTGCACGTTTCATTTGTGCGCACACGCGCTCCTCAACTCAGACCGTCCATGCGTTCGTTGCCACGGATTGTACAGACACTCGGTGCCATGGTCGGACTGTAGGCTATACGCGCTCGTCACATCTCCGTGGACGCCCGCGCGCACGGTGCAATGGACTGTACACGCACTCGTTAATACACACACGGCTTTCTATCAGCTGTTCAACAAACACACGATCAGACAGGAGCTGTTCATCAGACACATGATCAGACAGGAGCTGTTCATCAGACACATGATCAGACAGGAGCTGTTCATCAAACACATGATCAGACAGGAGCTGTTCATCAAACACATGATCAGACAGGAGCTGTTCATCAAACACATGATCAGACAGGAGCTGTTTTCCATCAAACACATGATCAGACAGGAGCTGTTCATCAGACACATGATCAGACAGGAGCTGTATGTGAGACGATGGTGCTACTGTGTCTGTTCTAACCTCTGTTATCAAAACCTAAAACAACAGCCATAATTTAATGCACTTCTTGGTAACATCAATCTTTTAATATTGATTCAAGTTTGCATTTAATACCTTTTGTATATTATTTTTATTCAATATTCAAATATATTTTAGTGCTGTATTAAGTAATTTATGACTTGAAAACATAATTAGCAATGTTTCTAAGTCAAATAATATTCTGTATTACACTTAACTAATAAAAATCAACTCAAATGAATCATATTATATCATATTAAGGCGTAAAAAGCCATAAAAAGTAATCATTTTACTAATCGATTAATCGAAAACATAATTGACAGATTAATCGATAAGAAAATAATCGATAGCTGCAGCCCTACGTGACTTATCAAAGTTTGAGAAACAATCGTGATTACTCTCTTTTCTGATTTTCTCTGTTTTAGTGAAATGATTGGTCCGAAGTGTCTTTACAGTGAAACTCCAGCGTCTGAAAGTCTCTCTGTTGTAACGGCTCCACAGGTTTAATCATAACTGCTGTGACTGCGGGAGGCGAGGGTTCAATTCCCACCTCACACACTCACACACACCGGCTCTGTCCCGGTGCGCGGCGCTTTAATGGGCTCCGGACACGCGCTGTTTCTGCGCCGACGCTGTTTGCGACTGGAGAAATGCACAAACGTGACTCATTTCTTTGTAACGGTCCAAATAAAACATGTGGAGTTCTCATTACAGACACACACAGCTCAGAGCAGCTCAAACACGGACTGACTTTGTTATGTTCAAGCTGAATGTATAGTCTTGGTTCTTTTTAAGTTTGAGTAAATGATCTGTGATGTAATAATCTGACTCTGATTCTTCTGCTGCTCTTGTATTTGTTCGTTCTCAACAGAAATCTTGTTTGAGCTGCTGCCTACGTTTGTGGAAGCTCTAAAGACCACAAATAAACATTATATTGTCTAATGATAGGTGGTAGGTGAAGACAGGGATTTTCTGAGCTGCAGGACAATACAAGATTACTTTGGATTGTTAAGAGAATACTGTTATAACATGGTTAAAAAGTCAGAAAAGTGGATTTTGCATAATGGGTCTCTTTTAAGGTTTGTAGAAAAGACTGAGGATCCCTGAAGCTGATTTTTGCTTCTAGATCCAGTGTGGTGTCGATGTTGGACTCCTGTCGAGCTTTTGTGACTGTGCGTGGGTTCAACACAGTCACTAGAGGGCGTACTTTTACCACAACACAAAAACAGTATATTTTGAGCACGAGTTCACAGCTGTTTTTAGTATTTAAGTTACGCCGTACATTTAGCACGAGATGAAAAAGTGTAAAAATGACACGAGTTTTGGTCTTGTCCTCGTGGAGACGTTTTCTTCAGGTGAAACGGTTAAGTTCAGGCATAAAGTTACTAAAGTTGGTAAGATTAGTCTGGGGCTTGGGCAGGTTAACATTAGAATCAGGATTTCATAAATAAGAACACGTCTTAACAACCACCATAGAAATGCAAAACAGCCGTGAACTCGTGCTACCTCATTTACATGTTGTGTAATGTCGTGGTAAATGTACGCTTTACTGTGAGATCGGGCTTGTGCGTGACATACCAACAGTTATAATTAATTCGGCTAAGTTTAGGATTGAGGCTTGGGTGAGGGTTAGCAAAAGTCATATCAAAATAAAAAAATGGGGTTAGGGTTAAGGTGGGGGTTTCCATCAATGGGGAGTCCAATCTCGACGTTACACTGGCTCTGGATGGTCACAATGTGTGTCCCACTGATTAGATCATCTGTCCTCAGGTCTCCAGGATGACGACCGGGACACAGGCTGGAGGACACAGGCTGGAGGACATGGGCAGTGACAGAAGCAGCAGCTCGTCTTTTACGTTGTGTGGGACAGAGTCTGGAGACAGGAGGAGGAGCTGCTGGTGTCTCCTGGAGAGAGACAGAGGTAAAAGCTCTTGCTAACGAGATTAATCAGTTCATATTTATACAACCTGATCTCGCTGAAATGTGTGAATGAATATTAACACAATCCGAATCACAATCTTAACTCGAGTCCAAGCCCCAGACCTAAACTTATAGCTGTTAAACCCAAAGAGAATGTCCCAAAACACGTCTAAATGACAGACGACCAATCAGCTTCTTTGTTTCATCTGCGTCACACAAATAAACTAACCTGATTGGACGGTACGATGTAGATTTGATCTGTAACGCAGGCGGGAGGGCGTGGTGACCAGACCCACTCTGAGCAGGAGCTGAAGCCTGGGCTCTGGATCCAATGCCTCTGGAGCAGCGACTTCACAGAAAACATCCCCAGAGCTTTAGGTTTTTTCAGGAGGATTTTTCTATGAGAATGATTTGGTTGGAGAAACTGGAGCTTGGAGGAAAACCACCCAGACGTGACAAGAAACTCCACACAGAAAGGACCAATTTTTCACCTGACATGAGGTTTCAGCCACATTTGTGCAGATGTTAAATTCCCTTCAGAGTCATCCTGATCAGCCGGTCTCATTTCACTTTGTAAAAACCTCTGACATCACATCACTGGGGTTGTTCCCTCCACTGTGTTTGGGAGATTTGGCTTTTATCTCTGCTTTGGCCTGAACTCATCAGTGTAGCTCAGGAAGTAGAGCAGAGGCATGTGTGTCGGCGATTGTTTCTGTGGTAAAGTCAAGAACTAAAAGAAACAAAGTCATATCCATCCATCCATTTCTTCTGCTTTATCCAGAGTCGGGTCGCGGAGGCAGCAGCATAAACAGGAGGCCCAGACTTCCCTGTCCACACACCTCCTCCAGCTCTTCCAGCAGAATCCCGAAGCATTCCCAGGACAGTCCAGAGTCCCTCCAGCGTGTCCTGGGTCTTCTCCTTGGCCTCCTCCCAGTGGGACATGCCCGTATCAGCTCCCCAGGGAGGCTTTGTCCAGGAGGCATCCGAAACAGATGCCCGAGCCTCCTCAGCTGACTCCTCTCGATGTGGAGGAGCAGCGACTCTACTCCGAGTTCTTCCTGTGTGATGAGCTCTTGTATTTGCTTGTATTCGCGATCTTGTCCTTTCGGTCGTTACCCAAAGCTCATGACCATAGGTGAGGGTTGGAACGTAGACTGACGGTAAATCGAGAGCTTTGCCTTTCGACTCAGCTCCTTCTTCACCACAACGGTCATATTCTAAGTGAATATGATAAATGATAAAAGCAGGAGAACATTTTACAGTCTTTACCTCAGCTCGGGTTGGTTCTGCCCAACACCACACACTCCTGTTCAGTGACTGAACAACCGCACTTACCTGTATGCTTTTGGAGAACCGTCTGCAGCGCTGTGATTCCTCCAGGTCTGGAGTCAAATTAAACCAGGCAGAGGCACTAGGGGGCGCTAGCCTGCCTGTCTTAGACAAACTAGAAAATAAAACTGTGTTGACATGACACGCTACGTATATTGATACACATTCCATAAGAACGTGTCGAGTAGAACACATACATCTCTGTTCACACCAAGCGCCCTAATCGTTTGGGACAAGGACAATTTTTATGCCTCGACTCACTTTTCTGTGTCCCGCTTTTTGCTAAAGAATTTGTTTTGCACGTATAAGATCACTTTGACGGGCTTATCCCACTACATGCATCTCCGCTCCGTTCCGACTGCCGGATCAACTGCGCAGCTGTTTTAATGAATGAAGACAGTTCCACATCCTCCGTGTGCGCTGCAGGGCTCCGCCTCAGCTCCGTCTCTCCGTCGTCGTACGACCAAAATACGCATCAAGGCTATTTTCTTCTCCGCCCGAGTCCGTCAAAGTCAATCTCCGCCAATCAAAACGCACCAAACAGGAAAAAGAAAGTGAACTATGTCCGAATTACAAAGTAAAATCACTCCACACGTACTTTGATTTGATCAGATAACGAAAAGTTTGTAGTTTAACATAAAGTTTCTTTGATATTTGGACACAGTAGACTGTTAACTACATAATATGTCAGTGACACATGGACAGGACAACGTTATTGAGTTCGTGCTCGTAACAGCCTCTTTACCCTCCGCGGAGGAGGAAAACACGTCCTTTTGTTGTGATCACATGAAACACATGAAACGTCTGTGCTCCTGATAGAGTTATTTGATTTTCAACGAGGACTTTTATTTCACAAACTCGTGTTTTTGGCCCATGCTCTTCTTGAGCTCCTCGGGGCAACGCAGCCCTGCGGATCGGACTGGAGACAGCGGACTGGAGCGGAGACAGTGGGCGAGGGGTCTGCGGCAACTTTCGGAGGCGGACCAAGGCGGAGCGGAGCTGCATGTAGTGGGACCCCCGCGTAAAAGAGAGGCTTCGCCGCATTTATCCGACAGCGCAACTTTCTCCTCCAAACAAAGTCCCCTTGCTGTCTCTGTCTCCTCCAGTGTCATTAGAGGTTTAAACACCACAATGAGAAGTTTATTAGATTCACGTGAGCTGTGTGTCAGTCCAGATTATGTCCCATATTTTTTTTGCCGCATCAGAGTCGCCAGATTTTCAGAGCAACAAGCGAACAATCCTTTGAAAAAAGCCCCAAAAAAGCAATCAAAAGGTTAGAAGTCTTGCATAAACAATGGATGTTTCCTCTTGATGTGAGGCAGAGCAGCGTCACTACGTCACAGGAGACAAGTGTGTGATTAGTGGAGCTGCGTTCAGGCCATGAAAGAGTTCAACTATGGCTGATGAGGCCAAAGCGTCCCACACAGGAGCGTCAGCAGATCCTTGAATAAGCGAATGGATGCAAATTCTTTGAGCTGTTTAATGTTGGGGTCTTCCTCTTCTTTTTCTTCTTTTTCGTTTCCTCCTTCCTTCCTCTTGTCCTTTCTCCTCCTTCACATCGTTCCGTGTAATATTTCTTGTGTTTTATTCTGGCGTCGTTGCTCTCAGGGGGAAGTCTCCAGAGTCTCAGATGTTTGTTCTGTCCTGCACATGTCCAGCTTCTGTCTGACTCTCACCTCTCACACACGAGCACATTATTACACCTGCGTTTCATCTGTTTCGTGTGTCCGACGTGTTTCATGTGTTCGATGTGTTTCATGTCACAGCCACGTCCGAGTGTGGACCTACATGTGACTCATAATGTCACACACTCGACCAAAATATCAAATACAAGAACAAAGTCTGACACAGAAATCAGACGATACTATATCCTCATGTCCACACTGGTCTGTAAATGGAACTGTACAAGAGTCATGTCATTTAGTTCTGTCTGAATGTCCAACAGGTCAAAGGGCACTCAAAATGTCCCACAATGCATCTGGAAAAGTAGTACCATCGATGATCACATGACTGCAAGAGGTGGATTTTCCTGTAATTTTCCATAACTTTAAACATCAAATCAAAATCAGCGACTGCACCTTTATAATACCAATAATTTTAACTCTTGTGATGTACGATCAATAATTCTATCACTGTAAAACTCATGTAAATGTAAATGTACGATCATTTCAAACGTTAAGATAATGTACAATTACATTAAACTCGATGGCAGAGATGTTTGTACCAGATTCCAGCTTTTTCAGCTCATTTCCATCGGTTGTCCTGGGGAGGAGAGTTTTATTTGTAGGAGGAAACCTACGTAGACACGAGGAGAACATGCAAACTCCACATGGAAAGTCCCCAGGCTGCCCGGGAGTCGAACCCAGGACCTTCTTGCTGTGAGACCAGAGCGCTAACCTCTGCACCGCCGTGTCTGTACCAGGTCTGTTCTTTTTTTTTTGACCAAGTCCCGGTGATCAAAGATGGCGGCTCTGTGTGTCAGTGGCTTTTGCTCAGTGGCGTTCGTTGCCAGTATGGCCGTTGGCTTTAGCCTTCTGCTAGTTGCGCTACTTTTTTCTTTTCTTCTCTTTTGTTTTCATTTCTGCTCTTTCCTTTCCTTTCCTTTTTTCTGTCCTTTCCTCTTCTCTTCTTTCCTTTTTTTTTCTTTTCTTTTTTCTTTCTTTTCTTCTTTCCTCTCTTTTCTTTTGATTTCTTTGCTGTCCTTTACTTTCCTCTTCTATTCTCTTCTGTTCTCCTTTCTTCTTTGTTTTCTTTTCTGTCCTGTCCTCTTCTCTTTTCTCTCCTCTCCTTTCCTGTCCTTGTCTTCTTTTTTCCATTTTTCTTTTCTTCTCTCGTCTCCTCTCCTTTTTTCTTCTCTCCTCTCCTCGTCTCCTTTTCTCTCCTGTCTTCTTCTCTCCTCTCCTCTCTAATCTCTTCTCTCTCCTCTTTCTCTCCTCTCTTCTCCTCTCCTCTTCTCCTCCCCTCTTCTTCTATTCTCTCCTCTCCTCTTCTTCCCGTTTCTTCTCTCCTGTCCTCCCCTCTCCTCTCCTTTCCTCTCCTCTTCTCTCCTCCTCTCTCCTCTTCTCTCTTCCGCTCTCCTCTTCTCTCCTCTCCTCCCTCTCCTCTACTCCTCTCTCCTCTTCTCTCATCTTCTCTGCTCTCATCTTCTCTCCTCTCCTCTCCTCCCCTCTTCTCTCCTCTTCTCTTCTATCTCTCCTCTCCTCTGCTCTTCTCTCCTCTTCTCTCCTCTCCTCCCCTCTCATCTCCTCTCCTCCCCTCTCCTCCTCTCCTCCTCTCTTCTTCTCTGCTCTACTGCTCTCTCCTCGACTCTTCTCCCCCCTCTCCTCCCCTCTCCCTTCTCCTCTCTCTCCTCCCCTCTGCTCTCCTCTCCTCTCCTCTTCTGTCCTGTCCAGCTGCAGTCCCGTCCTCGTCCTGCGGGTGTCAGCAGAACCCAGCGCACGAGCCACTCTCAAACACTCACACGGAACACTCACGTCACATTTTATTTTACATTTTTTCTTACATTTAGACGAAGCAGAACCAGCGGCGCGTCTTTGTGTTCGCTCCGAGTGTCACGACATTTCACTCAGCGCACGTCAACGCCGCAGAAATACCACGTTTTTTACTCTTTTCAGCGCCAAATCTGCACAAACACGAGAAAGTAGAAACAGGAGCGGGACACGTTTCAGGCGCAGAGCTGTAATTATTCAGGTTCGAACAGAAAACACGGCCTTTGTGAGTCAGAATGTAGAAATGTGAAGATGAATTAACACCAAACGGACTGTTTTAATAGAATCTGCAGCAAAAATGAGTTTAAATGTAAATACAGACGCTTTTTATGTCACGTTTGTTTTATTGTGTAGGTCTAAAGGTTTTATAATTGTGACATAATGAATCGAAATGTGATTCATTTGGTTTTAATGCAGCAAAAACAAGAAAGTATCAGCACCATGGTAACAATAAGAACAGTGTTTTGAGACTGGAATGGAAATAAAAAAGAAGAAAGGAAACATTGCAAAAAAAGGCCTTTCAAAAAATAAGAAAATGTAGCTTATTTTGAGGTAAAATGTGAAATAATCTCCAGTAAAAACATGTGACTAACCTGGTTGTTTTCAGCAGAAAATGTTAGTTTAAGTTCTCTGGACAAGATTTTTAATCAAATCTTTTCTTGATTCAAACAATTATGACTTAAAACAAACACATTAAAATACGTTTTTATCTGTAGAGAAGATAAATCAGGAGAGAATCTCTTAAAACAAGTCACATCATCTGAGTCAGACTTGGTCCATTAAGAGAAAAAATCTTGAATCTGTATTTTAAGATTGATAAGCTTAATTTAAGTCATTTTATATAAATAAGATTTTCTTTTTTGCAGTGAACAAAACAATACAAAAACAATAGTTATATATCTATAAAAAAGAATAATAACTAAATAACAAAACAAAAAAATACTACTACTGCTAATAATAATAATGTTTTAGAAGAATTCAAAAAATCCTCTTTTTTTGTTTTTTACTGCTAAAACACAATTAATAATAAATCAGGGGAAACACAATTTAAATTTGAAAGACTTGACTTTTTTATTTGTTATTATTATTATTATTATTATTATATTATTATTATATTATTTTATTATTATTATGTTATTGTTATTATTATTATTATTGTTATTATTATTATTATTATTATTATTATTATTATTATTTATATTTATTATATTATTTTATTTTATTTTATTGTTATTATTATTATTTTGTTATTATTTATTATTATTATTATTATTATATATTATTATTATATTATTGTTATATTATTGTTATTGTTATTTATTGTTATTATTATTATTATTGTTATTATTATTATATTATTATTATTATTGTTATTGTTATTGTTATTCTTTTCTTCTTCTTATTATTATTATTTTATTGTTATTATTATTATTATTGTAACCAGAATAAAAAAAAAAAAAAAAACTCATTGAGATTAAAATTCTCTTTTGCAAAAGCGTCCTGGCAAGAGCACACAAACACAAATATAAACACAACATTTTACATTTGGTCATTAAAAAGTGAAAACTTACGCTTTTGCAAACTGAGAGTTTTGTTTGATGTTTATGCACGTGCAGGATTTACTCATTAATTAGATTAGATTCAACTTTATTGTGCAGGTTCAGTGCAACAAAACAAGTCCAGATTTATATTTATCAGACTTAAAACATGTTCTGTGCACATAGACATTAAAGTTTAAAATAAGATAAACACATTTAGAAATGATCACAGACCAAATGTGTTTGGGCAGAAAATGTTAATTCAATGTAAATGTGAAAAAAGCTGCAAAATGTAAAATATTTTAAATCCTGAACCTAAAAGACACGTTTTTAATTTGACCCAAAATTAAGCAAATAAAAGAATTACATTGCAGAACAGATTTAGAATTATTATATTATATATTTTTTATCATTATTATATTTCTTGTTATAATTATTTTATATATTTTTTATTATCATAGATTTTTTATTTATTATTATGTTTATTTTATATGTTTATATCGGCCTGTATACATAAATATTAAAAATTTAAAGTTATTTTTAAAAAGTCATTGATGTTACATAAAAGGCTATAAAAGCAGAAAATAAAAATCTAATTCAGATTATTAAAAAACAAACAGAACATCTCCAAAACCGTGAGAGGATTGATCTGATTCTTCACACATTTTCTCTTTTTCTCCTCCGCGCGTCTTTCCTCGGAACATCTCTGTGTCTGAATCTGATTTAAATTCAGAAAATGTCACTGTTATTACAAACGCGTCTCTTTTCCGCGCAGAAACGACCGAAAAACCCCATTAGCCGCGCGTAAAATCCGCGTCTGCGCCGGGGAACGTGGAATGTCAGTGTCACCGCTCCTCCGCCGCGTCTCACCGCTCCTCCGCCGCGTCCTACCGCTCCTCCTGCCGCTCCCGCTCCATTTGGAACCATTAGCTCGCGCCTGTCTCCTTCGCATCGCTCGCGTTTGACATTTGCGAGATGAAAAAGGCGCGCGCGTAAGAATAAAATAAAAAAACACGCAGAACGCATTTACATATTTTACATTTCCTAACCGGCCCCGCGCGCTCACGTTCCCGCGCGGAAAAAGCCGTTGTTTTGGCGGGATTATGATTTTATTTCGGTGTTGTTTGTTGATTTGTCTTTGTTGTAAATAAACATCGCCGCAGTTTGTTCCTTTTGTGCAAAACAAACTCGTAACAACAGCGACAGCGCGGCAATTATTCCCCGCGCACCGGCGACCTCCAGCTATCATCAAAAACAAGAGAGAGAGAAGGAGGGAGGGAGGGAGAGAGAGAGGAGGGAGAGGGAGGGAGAGAGAGAGAGCACCGGCGACCTCCAGCTATCATCAAAAACAAGAGAGAGAGAGAGGGAGGGGGAGGGGGGGAGAGAGGGAGGGGGAGAGAGGGAGGGAGAGGAGGAGGGAGAGAGAGGAGAGGGAGAGAGAGGAGAGAGCACTGGCGACCTCCAGCTATCATCAAAAACAAGAGAGAAGGAGGGAGAGGGAGAGAGAGAGAGAGGGAGAGAGAGAGAGCACCGGCGACCTCCAGCTATCACCAAAAACAAGAGAGAGAGAGGGGGAGGGAGAGAGGGAGGGAGAGAGGGAGGGAGAGAGAGAGGAGAGAGCACCGGCGACCTCCAGCTATCATCAAAAACAAGAGAGAGAGAGAAGGAGGGAGGGAGAGAGAGAGGAGGGAGAGGAAGAGAGAGAGAGAGCACCGGCGACCTCCAGCTATCATCAAAAACAAGAGAGAGAGAGAAGGAGGGAGGGAGAGAGGAGAGAGAAGAGAGCACCGGCGACCTCCAGCTATCATCAAAAACAAGAGAGAGAGAGAGAGAGAGAGAGAGAGAGAGAGAGAGGGGAGGGAGGGAGAGGAGGAGGGAGAGAGAGGAGGGAGAGGAAGAGAGAGGAGAGAGCACCGTCGACCTCCAGCTATCATCAAAAACAAAGAGAGAGAGAAGGGAGGGAGGGAGAGAGAGAGAGGGGAGAAGGAGAGAGAGGGAGGGAGAGACCTCACAAAAGAGAGATGGGAAAAAAAGAGAAAGAGGGAGGAAGGAGGAGAGAGACAGTGAAAAGAAGCGCAGGAAGAGGGAAAAGGGAGAAGCAAGACAAGAGTAGCAAGAGAGAAAGAGAGAGAGAAAGGTAGAGAGAGCACCAGCTATTTCATCAAAAACAAGAGAGAGAGAGAGAGAGAGAGAGAAGAGGGGAGGGGAAGAGCAGGGAGAGAGCGAGAGAGAGAGAGACCCCAAGCTGTCATTATGAGAGGAGAAAAAGACCCCGGTGATCATTATGCACTGCCAACAAGAGGAGAAAGAGAGTGGGAAGGATGGAGTTAAAGAGAGAGAGAGTAAAGGAGAAAGAGAGAGAGAGAAAAGGAGAGAGAGGGGAAGAGTGAAGGGGAGAGAAGAGATAAGAGAGAGAGGAGGAGGAGGAGGGAGGGAAGTTGAATGAGAAGAGAAGGTGGTGGCAGTGTGACAGAGGATCACACACATTCATACAGAACAATGGAGCTGAAAGAGAGAGAGAGGGAGAGAGAGAGAGGGAGGAGAGAGTGAGAGGGGGTGAAGTGTAAGAGAGAGAAAAGGAAGGAGAGGGAGGGAAGCTGGTAAAAAACATGAAAAACAAAAAAAACACATGTTCTCTGTGGGTTTTATCGAGGTGAATGTTGTTTAAATACAGTTTGTTTTTGCTGATCAGCGACGACTTTTACATAATCTGGATTTTCACATAATCTGGATTTTTACATAATAAATTACCAAAAAATCAACAATTCTTCACTGATTCAATTGCACAGTCAAAATATTATTTTATGTTTTTACATACATTTTATTCATAAATTGGACTTGGTCTTCTCTCAGACTCTGTCTTGTCATGAACTCGGTCTTGTCTCGGTCTTGTCTCGGACTCGATCTTGTCTTGGACTCGGTCTTGTCTTTGATTTGGTCTTGTCCTGAACTCGGTCTTGTCTTGGACTCGATCTTGTCTTGGACTCAGTCTAGTCTTGGTCTTGTCTTGGACTCGGACTTGTCTTGGACTCGGATTTGTCTGAACCTGGTCTTGTCTTGAACCTGGTCTTGTCTTGAACCTGGTCTTGTCTTGGACCTGGTCTTGTCTTGGTCTTATCTTGGACTCGGTCTTGTCTTGGACTCGATCTTGTCCTGAACTCGGTCTTGTCTTGGACTCGGTCTCGTCTTGGACTCGGTCTTGTCTTGGACTCGGTCTTGTCTTGAACTCGGTCTTGTCTTGGACTCGGTCTCGTCTTGGACTCGGTCTCGTCTTGGACTCGGTCTTGTCTTGGACTCGGTCTCGTCTTGGACTCGGTCTCGTCTTGGACTCGGTCTTGTCTTGGACTCGGTCTTGTCTTGGACTCGGACTTGTCTTGGACTCAGTCTAGTCTTGGTCTTGTCTTGGACTCGGACTTGTCTTGGACTCGGACTTGTCTTGAACCTGGTCTTGTCTTGAACCTGGTCTTGTCTTGGACCTGGTCTTGTCTTGGTCTTATCTTGGACTCGGTCTGTCTTGGACTCTGTCTTGTCTTGGACTCGATCTTGTCCTGAACTCGGTCTTGTCTTGGACTCGGTCTCGTCTTGGACTCGGTCTCGTCTTGGACTCGGTCTCGTCTTGGACTCGGTCTCGTCTTGAACTTGGTCTTGTCTTGGACTCGGTCTCGTCTTGGACTCGGTCTAATCTTGGACTCGGTCTTGTCTTGGACCTGGTCTTGTCTTGGTCTAATCTTGGACTCGGTCTTGTCTTGGACTCGGGCTTGTCTTGGACCTGGTCTTGTCTTGGACCTGGTCTTGTCTTGGTCTAATCTTGGACTCGGTCTAATCTGGACTCGGTCTTGTTGGACTTGGTCTTGTCTTGGACCTGGTCTTGTCTTGGTCTTGTAGAAGTCTTTATTTATGAAGTGATTTTCACAAAGTGCTAAAGAGTTCATTAAAACAGTCCAACACCCACCCACCAACCTATCAATACATGATTAACCAACAACCTACTCCAATCCTGACACAGGATGGATGCCTTCATTAAATGTTACAATATATTAGGCTGGGTAGGAGATGAACCAGATGAGAGAGCACTATCAGAGGAGTTGTCTGCATCAGGAGCAGAGTCAGCTGCAGCAGGTCTAGTACGATCTCCAGACAATTTTTTTAAGGTATTGATTTTCTCTAGGTCTTTGACTTGGGGTCTTGTCTTGGTCTCGGTCTTGTCTCGGTCTTGTCTTGGACTCGATCTTGTCTTGATCCTTTCTTGACCTTGGTCTTATCTTAAAGTTGGTCTTGTCCTGGACTCGGTCTTGTCTGACTCGGTCTTGTCTTGGACTCGGTCTTGTTCTGAACTCGGGTCTGTCTTGATCTCGGTCTTGTCTTAGTCTTGTCTTGAACTCGGTCTTGTTCTGAACTCGGTCTTGTCTTGATCTCGGTCTTGTCTTAGTCTTGTCTTGAACTCGGTCTTGTTCTGAACTCGGTCTTGTCTTGATCTCGGTCTTGTCTTAGTCTTGTCTTGAACTTGGTCTTGTCTTGATCTCGGTCTTGTCTTGAACTCGGTCTTGTCTTGATCTCGGTCTTCTCTTGGACTTGATCTTGTCTTGGACTTGGTCCCATCTTAAACTCGCTCGTCTTGGTCTTGCTTTGGACCTGGAATAATCTCGATCTTGGACTTGGTCTTGTCTTGGACTCGGTGTTGTCTTTACACTTCTGGTCTTTTTACTTTTAGTTTATTTGTCTTTACACTTCTGCTCTTCTGCTCTTTTTACTTTTAGTTTATTTGTCTTTACACTTCTGGTCTTTTTACTTTTAGTTTATTTGTCTTTACACTTCTGGTCTTTTTACTTTTAGTTTATTTGTTCTTTACACTTCTGGTCTTTTTACTTTTAGTTTATTTGTCTTTACACTTCTGGTCTTTTACTTTTAGTTTATTTGTCTTTACACTTCTGGTCTTTTTACTTTTAGTTTATTTGTCTTTACACTTCTGCCTCTTCTGGTCTTTTTTACTTTCCCTCGTTCGGTTGAAGACATGTTTTATTAGTTTAAAGTCGTTACCACGGCGACAGTCTCCTAATTCGTCCTCATCAGCCGGACTCTCCACGCCGAGCCGGCTCTTCATTAGCTTCATCACCGTTAGCGGCTAGCAGTTTAGCGGCGTTAGCGGTGTTAGCGCTGATTGGTTCATTAAAGGTCATTAGGAGAAACACGGGCGTCTCCACGGCGACGGGCTGGAGTGTCACGGATTAGCGCCGCGTGGAAGTGTCTCCGGGATGAAAACTCTCGGAACGTTACGTCACATTTACAGGACAAAAGACAGTTGTAAAGACAAACTTAAGTCAGAATTAAAATCAGGTTCACTGGTTTGACCCAGTGGTTCTCAAACTGGGAACCACTCCTCTCTCTCTCTTTCTCTTTTCTCTCCTCTTCTTTTTCTTCTCTCTCTTTTTTTTTCTCTCTCTCTGTCTGTCTTTACTTTTCCTCTCCTTTTCTCCTCTCTTTCTCTTCCCCTCTCTCTCTATCCTCCTTCTTTCTCTCTCTTTCTCTCTTCTCTTTCTCTTCGCCTATTTTCTCTATTCCCTCTTTCCTTTCTTTCTCTCTTTCTTATCTTTATTTCTCTCTTTTCTCTTTTTCTCTATCCCTCTCCTCTCTTCCTCTCCTCTCTTTCTCTCTCTCTTTCTCACATCTTTTTTCTTTCTCCTCTGTCTCTCTTCTCTCTTTCTCCTCTCTCTTTTCTCTCTCTCTCTTTCTTTCTCTTTTCTCTCTCTTTCTCTCTCGCCTCTTTTTTTCTCTCTTTCTCTCCCGCTATTTTTCTCTCTCCCCTCTCTCGCTCCTCTCTTTCTCCTCTGTCTTTCTCTCTCTGTCTTTCTCCTCTCTCCTCTTTCTTTCTCTCTTTCTCTCTCTCTCCTGTCTCTCTTTCTCTTCTCTTACTCTCTCTCTCCTCTCTCTATTATCTCTCTCTCTCATTGTGATCGTTCCTATAATCATTTGTATATTGGTAAGAAAGTGTAATGTTTTCCCCCTTTATATTTACACATAGAAGTTCTAAGCCCCGCCCCTCACCACTATAAGCCCCGCCTCTTCACAGCTTTAAGCCCCGCCCCTCACAATGTTTAACCCCGCCTCTCTCTCTGAGTTCAGGTCTAATGAGGCTCTAACAGGATCCTTTGGGAGCAGCTCAAGTCGACACATGTTTCACTGAGACTCATGGACTAGACCTGGACTAGACCAGGACTAGACCAGGACCAGGACTAGACCAGACCTGATCCAGTCCCTGAAGTCGACTGTCTCTGATCATTAATGTAACTAGTTGAGGCATAAAAAGTTCTGGTGACTTCAAACCTGCGGATCGTCTCTTTCGTTCCATTCGTTCTCTATGGGAGCGGTGTCCAAACTTTGTCCCTCCATGGTCTGAATTTGAAGTGTGCCAAGACCGAACCCAATTTTGTTTTACATTTAATAAGTTTATCTTTTTATTTACACTGAGATAAAGTAAAAGTCTGGAGACACATTTAAGTCAAAACAGAGAATTATTTTTACAAAACAGGACTAAACCAGGTCTTAAAGCAGGACTAAACCAGGTCTTAAACCAGGACTAAACCAGATCTTAAACCAGGACTAAACCAGGTCTTAAAGCAGGACTAAACCAGGTCTTAAACCAGGACTAAACCAGATCTTAAACCAGGACTAAACCAGGTCTTAAAGCAGGACTAAACCAGGTCTTAAACCAGGACTAAACCAGATCTTAAACCAGGACAAACCAGTCTTAAACCAGGACTAAACCAGGTCTTAAACCAGGACTAAACCAGGTCTTAAACCAGGACTAAACCAGGACTAAACCAGGTCTTCAACCAGGACTAAACCAGGACTAAACCAGGTCTAAACCAGGTCTAAACCAGGTCTAAACCAGGACTAAACCAGGACTAAACCAGGTTAAACCAGGTCTAAACCAGGACTAAACCAGGACTAAACAGGTCTAAACCAGGCTAAACCAGACTAAACCAGGACTAAACCAGGTCTAAACCAGGACTAAACCAGTCTAAACCAGGACTAAACCAGGTCTAAACCAGGACTAAACCAGGCTAAACCAGGTCTAAACAGACTAAACCAGGACTAAAACCAAAGGTCTAAACCAGGTCTAAACCAGGACTAAACCTGGTCTAAACCAGGACTAAACCAGGACTAAACCAGGTCTAAACCAGGACTAAACCAGGTCTAAACCAGGACAAAACCAGGACTAAACCAGGTCTAAACCAGGACTAAACCAGGTCTAAACCAGGTCTAAACCAGGACTAAACCAGGTCTGAACCAGGTCTAAAACAGGTCTAAACCAGGACTAAACCAGGACTAAACCAGGACTAAACCTGGACTAAACCAGGACTAAACCTGGACTAAACCTGGACAAAAACAGGACAAAAAACAGGACAAAACCTGGACTAAACCTGGACTAAACCAGGACTAAACCAGGACTAAACCAGGACTAAACTAGGTCTAAAACAGGACTAAACCAGGTCTAAACCAGGTCTAAACCAGGTCTCTGTAGAAACTGTATAATTGCTTCTGTTTTGCTGCTGCTTCATTAAGACACATGTGTTTTTAGTTTTTCTCTCGGGAGACGATGAGCGTGCACGAGCCTCACCTGTCCTCACGTGCACGCCCCTGCCCCCCCCGCTCACGTGCACGCCCCCCCGCTCCCACGTGCACGCTCGTCACGCCTCATTACGCCGCACTAACGAGTCTCTTTCCCCCGGAGACTCCGCCGCAAAAACAATTACAAATATAACACTGGCCGTCTCATTAAAGTCACACGACTGTTTAAACAGAACCAGATGTTTGTGGAGTAATTATCAAACAAAAACTTCGGCTCCGGGGAGAAACATCCACGCCGTTTGGAGTTTTGAAAGTTCGGTTGAGATTAATTGGAAATATTTATCTAAAAATACGAACGGCGAAGGAGGTTTTATTCGGTGACAGTTTAATAATAACTCGCTGGATTATTAAGTTAATTTCACGGCGAGGACTTAAGTGAAAGTGACAGAAACATCCAAATATTCGTGATAAAAAGCGGTTTAGTTTAATTGGATTGGTGTGGAGGAGGTTTGAGCAGAAAGAGAGAAGATTAGTATGTGTTTGAAGAGAAGTGTTCTGCTCAAAGACACAGAGGCAGAGAGTTTTAGTGAAGATTGGATCAGATATTCTCTTTATTTATTTGAGCTAAAGCGTAAAAACATGATTCATAGAGGTTGTTCTGGTGCAAGAGGAACAAAAACCTGACTCAGCTCACGTCTGTGTCTTCTGCAGCGTTCAGACCGGAGCTGAGACGAAGTGTTCAATGTTGAAGCAGAATAAAAGCTAAAAGCCCCGACGCACTTCTGTGTTTCCGCTCTTAAAAGCAGGGCCGGCCCTAGCCCTTTTGGCGCCCTAGGCAAGATTTCATTTAGACCCCAGCTCCCCGCCCCACCACCACTATATTTAACTTTTTTTTCTGAGTTTAATTCTGTAGAGGTCTATGATATCTAGTGTTGAAGGCAAGGTCATGTTTGTTTGTTTTTATTTATTGTATTTTATTTATTTTTTAATTTTTTCTGAAGAAAATAGATGCAATTTCCTATAATCTGGAGTATTTTTGACATTTACAGTGATGCCCAATGAACCTAAACATGCATGTTTTTGGAGGTGGGAGGAAACCGGAGTGCCCGGAGAAAACCCACGGTGACACGGGAAGAACATGCAAACTCCACCCAGAGAGATGGTGAGATGTTGATATGGTCCGACCCGGGAGTCGAACCCACGACCTCCTTATTGGGAAGCCAGAGCTCTAACCACTTGGCTACCGTGCACCCCTCTTTTACATTAGTAAAGTTATATTATATTATGTAGCATATATCCTCACCAAGATACAAATTATTTGGGGCCCCAATTTGTAATGTGGCTCCAACTGTTTGTGGTCATAACTCAATGAATATGTGTCTTAATGACAAAAAATAAAAACTGGCAAATTATGAGTGGTAGAACATGATTTTCATATTGGGGTGCAATTTGGCGCCCTCACCACCAGATGGCGCCCTAGGCAACTGCCTAGTTTGCCTATGCCTAGGGCCGGCCCTGCTTAAAAGGCTTTGTTTTGCACATCTGCAGATCACGCTGAGACAGAGACAGACTTGCTGCTTTTATAAAACGTAGCTAAACCGACAGCACAACATGTTCTCCCCGTGTCACTGTGGGTTTCCTCCAGTTTCCTCCAAAAACCTGCATGTTTAGGTTTATTGTGCATCTCTGTGAGTGAATGAGAGAGTGAATGTTTGTCTGTCTAACTTTGCGACGAGATGGCCACTGTCCAGGGTGTTCCCCGCCTAAGGCCCAAAGTCACTGGAATAGGTTCCAGTCACCCACGACCCCTAACGGGATTAAGCAGTAGAAAGTGTAAACAAAAGTTAGGGATGCACCGATCCAGCTTTTTCTGTTCTGATATCGATTATACTCGATAACAACTGATACCAGTGTAAGAACTGAAGCATCTTCTTTTTCTTATTAAAACACACATTTTGTCACATAGTGCTATGTAACTATAAGAACAAGCTGAACAGAATAGTTAAGAATGCTGGGAAGATAATCGGCAAAGATGGAGTTTCTTTACCAGTCAGCTGTGCTCAGGATGAACATGTCTATCACCAGAGATGTTGTGGTGAGTTTAAGCTGATGCCGTCAGGAGCAGATATAGAGCCTCTGGCAACAAAAAAAGTGTTCAAAGGTTCATTTGTGCCAAATGCTGTCAGCTGTGTTAAATAGACACTGATGGAATGGTGTATGTGCAGCACACTTCTTTTCTTTTAAGATGTATTTATTGTATTTAATGATGAATTGTTGACTGTCTGTGTATGTGATGAACCAAAGACAAATTTCCACTTTGGTGGACAATAAAGTTAAAGTTAAACTGTTATTTATAGTGCAAGCCACAACTTAACAACTTGAGACTCTCTTGGTCAACACCAGACAATAAATTTGTCTCATTTTGTCCAATTAAAGGCACAAATATCATATCAGCTGAACCGATATCATGGAGCCGATACCCGATTCAGCAAAATGTCCTGGATCGGCACCGATATCAGATCCCAGTATCGGATCGGTGCATTCCTAAAAAATGTCTTGCATAAACTGTTTGTTTCCTCTTGATACGGCAGAGCAGCGTCACTACGTCTCAGGAGAAAAAAGTCTGACTGGTGGAGCCGCGTTCAGGCCATGAAAGTTCAGCAGAGCCAAACTCAAACGTCGACGCCTGATGAGGCCAAAGCGTCCCACACAGGTTTGAACGTTTACTTCACAAGACGCAGCATCAGCAGACGCCTGAACAAGAGAATTATGATGCGCTGGTTTTAAATTCACTGGACGTCCTAAAGATGCAGGTTTACATAGACTCACATAGAGAACATGGAAAACGAACACATCGGAGGCTCCAACACTCCGGTCTTAAACAGTGCTTAAGCAGATAACTTCTCTTGTGTGTGGATGGGTTGGGTTAGCGTTAGAGTTATCAAAAAAGCAGATTGTCACAGTCAGTGCTTAATTTGTAAATCAAACGTTGCCGGAACAAAATGTGGCTTAAGGACCGGGGTCCATACAAGGTCGAACCTTTACCGGAACAAACACAATAAGTAAAAATAAGGGCTTAGAAATGCTACAATACAAGCAATTCTAAGCTCAACTGCCCATCCTACTCCGTTTCAGACTAAATAAAATTAATTTTGTCTGTGTTACACGTTTTTTTACACGTCACACCGAGATTTTCATTCATTCTGACATAAATCACTCGCAGCGACAGGATGCCCTCCCGCACGCGCTCGTCCTGCACCTCAACGCACTGCCTCATCCCCGCATCAGTATTTGACCCTCCACCAGTCAGTCAAAACAACAACGCAGTGCAAACAGCCTTTACACAGCAGACACATCTCGTTCATTAACCGTGATCGCCAAAATACACATTAAAATAGTTGCACTTACGAGAAAAAGCGATCGCTGTATCCGCGTTGGTTCTCACCTCTTAATCGTTCCGTACACTCTAAACACACGTGATACTCCCGCTGCTGTCTCTGCTTTTAATCCATTAAAACAAGTCAGAAAAATAACAACAAATATCCATAAAAACCCACTTTCTGCATATTTCCTGTTTTGGAAGAAAAAACAGGAGCGCGTCTCGTCTGAAGCCAATAAAAAGTCTTAAACCCGCCTGTGCTGCTTCTGATTGGTCAAATTTACTGCCAGTTTCTCTCTTAGCCAATCACAGTCTGTGACATCGTCTTCCCACAAGAAAAGTTTAGACTGTTTGCAGTTTATGTGAATGAGAGACTGGAGAGCAGAACCGCGTCTCGTAGAAGCAATAAAAACTTCAAATGCGTTACCGTAGCGGACAAAACTGTTGCCGGAATGCCCCTCGAGAGTTCCCGGATCTTATTCCGGGTTGTTCCGGCTAAAATTAAGCCCTGGTCACAGTGATTTGTATGGTGATGTTGTCCAAACCTATGCATAAGATATAAGATTGTTCTGTAAAGTTTTCAGGAATGTGTTGTTGTAAAATTTCTGTAAGGAACTTAAGCTACGGTCACAATGACCCGTACGACCTGCTACGACCTCTCTGCGAACGATTTTTTTCTAATTTCTTACGTCATTCTTGAGGCGTTGTTACGAAAAAACAGCGCTCGCAGCCCGTTCGTAAGTTCGTAGACAGGTCGATGGTCTTGTTAAAGATTTTCTACGACCAGTCTACGAACGCAGAGACTAAAGCCTGTGTAATATGCCTGAGCGGGAGAGTGAAAGTGGAGAGAGACGCGCTCTGGAGACTGCGCATCTCTTGAGGCGCAGTTTAGCCTGTACGAGGGATCTGTATGAAAGCCCACGGGCCTGGAGCACGCGACGGAAACGCAGCTAGCTTTAAACACGGAAAGGAACGGACAAGGAGCGCACGGAGGGGACCGGACAAGGAGCGCACGGAGGGGACCGTACAAGGAGCGCACCGAGGGGACCAGACAAGGAGCGCACGGAGACGGGACGGAGCGCGCAGGGGGCCCGGACTCAGAGCGCGGGGACCAGACCCGGAGCATGAAGGGATGAGATCGCTTGAAACACGGCCGGACCGGACCAGGAGCGCACGGAGAGGAACGGACCCGGAGCGTGAAGGGATGAGATCGCTTGAAACACGGCCGGACCGGACCAGGAGCCCACGGAGAGGAACAGACCCGGAGCGTGCAGGAATATCGCTTGAAACACGGCCAGACCGGACCAGGAGCGCGTGGGGAAAACGCAAATCGCCTGGAGATGGACACAACCACGGGGAGAACAGCTGTAACAGACGTAGACATTTGGACAACTTCTGCTCGCTGATGGTTTGGGAAGTGCGTCAAACTTTTTTATATGAACACAATGATGTCAGTGGATTAGTCTTCAGCATCTGTCTTCGCTTTGGAAGTTTTGGCGTCTCCTCTGCAATACACAGGTAAGAAACAAAGCGGTTTTGATGTTTTTACGGAGGTTTGACTTTGTGAGTTTGTTGTGTTTCGGGTGAGAGAGACAAATGATCAGAACAGATTTCAGACAAAGCCTACACAGAATACATGGCTATTCATAAGCATATTTGTGTTTTGCTGGTGTGCAATTAGGTGCTATTCCGGTACGGTTTACGAAAGGTTTAATAGCTAAAAACGCCTTGATAAAGGCTTGAGTTGGACGCAGGGACATCGCGCAGCTCCCGTGCGATACACAATATATGTAGGATTACCGCAAAGACGCATTAAGCAAGCTTTAGGGCACACGCAAGGATGCCGTATGGCTTCATTTCCCCAAGAATCGTAAGTTGTTGGTGAGAGCAGAAAGTCTGCCGTAAGAAGACTGTAGGAAAACAGTTTCCACTCCACGAGCCACGTACGAACTCAGATTTCGTACGACTTGTAAGATTCGTACGACCATTTTATTCGTACGGGTCATTGTGACCGTAGCTTTAATAAGAAGTAAAACAAAAACTACAAATACAACAAGTTTAAAAGCAGATTTGGATGGGCGACGATAAAAGTTATGCATCAGTTTGTCTTTTCATTTGCTTTATGGATACAGCAGCAGAACAAACTTTCAGAACAGACTGGTTTAACCTGATTAATGTCTCAGTAAAAGTGTCAGTGTTCTGTGGTCGGTGTTTGTGTTCAGCTTGATTTTCCGACTGTTTTCGGTCCAAATATATTTATATTTTGTTGCTAAACCCGAGGTGACGAACAATAACAGCTTCAGTCCTCAGAGAGTCAGACACACACTTAAACTGATCCTCAGAGACTCAGAGAGAGAAACAAGGTTATTAAAAACAGGAAAACATACGGAGAGAGAGAGAGAGAGGCACACACACAAGTTGTTCCTCAGAGATTTAAAGAGAGAGATGATAATTAAAAACAAGCAAACATGTGTTGAGAAGAATAATGGAGTGAGAGCAGGGGACAGAGAGAGAGAAGAAAGATTTTGACTTGATTTATTTGTTATATATAACCTGACTCACACAGACTGATTTCTCTCTGAATTTAGTTCTAGACATGGAACATCATGGCAATGTTTGAATCTGATTGGTCGAAGTATCTGAATCCAGAAGTAGCAGAGAAGTTTGTTTTTGTCAAATCCAGTTGAGAGAAGGAGGGGCTAAAGTACGGTGGCCCTGAAGGGTAGAATACAAACGCAAATTCCAAAACACAAACGTAAATTTGAAAAACCAATCTGCAGATTTGCCGAACTCGAGCAGAGAAGAAAACAGCCTGGATCTGTATTTTTGTATGACCGAGCTCACATCAGGCTCACACTGCCTCCAGTCCTGCTCCGATCCAGCGTACAAAGGTTTTCTGTTTGTTGAAAAGTAATGAGAGGCTCTAACACAGTGATCCGTTTATGCAGCTCTGCTCCGGTCGTCCGGATCTTTCCTTTGGAGGAAAGTTTTACCGGACCGTCGGAGCGCTCTGGAGCCCTTTAGTGAAGTTGTGAAATCAAGACACGACAAACAGGAAACCAAGCAAACGCGGGTGAAAAGAATCCAGTGGTTTTCAAAATAAAATCATTAAGTTACTATTTCTAAAACAAATACGTCAAAATGCTCCACACATACGCGACTATTGATCACACAGGAGGTAAATAAACGTCTCGTACTTACCCACTGTGCGGCAAAAAATCAAACAAAAAATGAAGTGATGTGAAATAAGCAAAAAACTCGCCACAAGTGTCTTTGTTTACATAAACATGTGTCAGAGATCACGTAAACTCCCTGAAACCCCAAGTTGAGCGTGAATCCTCGTGAACTCGTGGTCTCATGAGGCCAGCAGAGTCTGTACATACACATGCAGATTCTGGTTCCAGTGTGAGTCAACACCGGACCCAGACGGATCCAGACCTGGTTTAGACCTGGTTTAGTCCTGGTTCAGACCTGGTCCAGACCTGGGGCCTCATTTCTAAAGCTTGCTTACGCCTTAGTGCGTAAACCTCCCTCTGAGCCAAAGGTGGTATTTATAAAAGCTCCACTAGGCGCAGGGTTTTGCTCAGCTCTGCGCAAACTGTTCTCCATGTGTGCGCTGTACGCAAAGGCTGGAGACACGGGGAACAGACGACACTCGTGGAGAGAAGCAGAAGTGAAGAGAGTTTGAGGAAGTGTTTGATGCAGGAAATCATCATTTATACAAATATTACATTTATATTTCTGCCTTAAAGCAGATGTTGACCAACACAGACAAGAGATGTTTATTCCTCTCATTTTTATTTACAACACATGTATGTAAGCTCGTGGCTCTCATGCACAAGCTCGTGGCTCTCGTGCACAAGCTCGTGGCTCTCGTGTGCACGTGTGTTGATTATGGCTCTAATACCAGAGAGAATGCAGCTGAATCTATGAACGTATTTATGAAACAACGCTCGGACCTGAGAGAAAAGTCCTCCCTGAGCACATTAGCTAGGTTTGTTAATAAATAAAGCATTGGACAAGACGCAGGTCCAACTTTTTACGCAGCACGCGCCAGAATGTAGATGAGCCTGCACGAACCGGGCTGGACCAAAGGTGACGGGGAGCTTTTGAGCGCTTGTTCTCTCTGTCTAAGTAAAGGAAATGTCTAAAGTGTTTGTGCCACGGACGTGCACATGCAGGCAAAGAAGCAACAGGAGTTTTACGTCCCGTTCTCGCCTGTAACGCTGTCTATTCCTTGGCTTCTGTGTATTTCCCTCTCACTCTAGAGCTCGTTCAGGGAGGGCATCTGTGTCACCCTCGTGAGCCTCGTTGCTTTGACCATTCATTCAGACTTCCGCGTGCACGTATAAAGGCCTATGTGAGTGAACGAGGCCAAATCTCACGCACATTCTGTTAAACACGTCTGAGTCATTTACGTTACAAGAGTCTTTTTCTTTCACATTTTATTAGTAATAAACCCACATATGACAAGCGAGCTGCTGCTGCTGCTGCTGCTGCTGCTGCTGCTGAATGGTGCGTCTCCCTGACTCCTCCCCTTTTGCCTTTCCCCGTGTGTCAAACCCACTGATTATCGCCTCATGTCTATTAAAATATTATTCATGAGTCACTTTTCATGGTGAATTGGAGGTGTGGAGAGGGCGTGGTCTGTGTGTGGAGAGGGCGTGGCCTGTGTGGAGAGGGCGTGGCCTGACGTGGCTTCACGTGCGTAGATTCTAGAAGCAGGTGGGATCTATAAAGCACAGATTGCAGGAGGAGAGGCACGGAGGCTTTTATAAATATGGAGTTTGCCTGTGGCCACTAGGTGTACGCACTTGCTCAGCAAAAATCCTACACAAACCTTTATAAATGAGGCCCCTGGACTGGAGGGAGTGTGAGCTCAGTGTAACTCCTGCAACAACGTGTTCTCATGGAATGCGTAAAATAGCACACCATGATTGCCTGACCAGTCAGCCCCTCCTACATTCTGTTTGAATGCAGAAGGGTCTGAAACTGAAGAGATAGCCAACGATTTCGTCGTCCAAAGTTAGGACGATCCAATCACAAATCACAATCCCCCCCTCCCTCCTCTCCCCTCACCTTCGCTCCGCAATTTCAAAACTTTTTTTCAAACCGTTTCAAAATATTCAAGATGGCAGACGTAGCTTATAGATCATTGTTTTCGGCTTTGGTTTTGAAGAATTAGGGACGTATCAATCAAACCGGAGCAGCAAACCGTGTTCAGAGTCTTCACATAGGTTAATGCTCCATTGAAAAAATCCTTGCGCTACATATTTACTATCACAACCGGTTTAGCGTCGCTGCATCGGGGGAATTTCCGGGTTTTCTGTGATTGGTTGATTCCGCGCTCGGAAAGCCCGTCCTCGAAATTGAACCCTGGCGCTCTGCTCCCAGACCCTTACGTCTTTGTACAATGTCTGTCAAAGCGTGTAGGGACTGGCTGGTCAGGCAAACACCATGACAAATTGCGTGTCACGACGACGCCCTCTGCCTATTTTGGCGTGCAATTACACGCTCGTTTTTTCTGGCGTGGTGTGGACACTAGTGGTTGACGACAAACACGAGGTTTTTCAAGGGATTAACGGCAAAATTTAAGTCTGAAGTTACAACAGTGTGTAAGTTTAGCTCTTTGGCTTGGAGTTGGTTAAGGTTAGGATTAGGATTGTGTTAGTTTTCATGAATAAAAAACCTGTTAACATTCACTATTGAAATGAACTGGGACAGAAACACGTCAAATACACACACATAAAATAGAAGTAGCGTTCATATGACACACTGTTTACAATAGCGTGGTATTGACATGCTTATCTGTTAGAACATGCTGCCTGCAAAGGGATACAGAGGATGTGGAACTGTCCTCGTTCACAACAGCTCCGCACAGATCTCTCCTTTGACCTTCACAAACCTGCTTTAATCCACCAGCGTTTCATCATTGTTGTTGTTGTTTTACTTTTATAAAAGAAAACACTCTGCGCTCGATCACGTGACACACACACTGTTCTCCACTCACTGCTGCCCCACAAGTCTGTCAAGTCTCTGTTCTTCTGGAAATGTCTTTATGTCTGTGGCCTAAAGTCTAAAAATCACAAACAAAGCTCCTCTAGTGGATTTAAGGCTTTTATCATCTACTGTCACGTCTAAAGTCGCACTGACGCATTTACAACACGTTCTAGTCGATCAAAAATAAGAAAATCCTCAAACCTCCAGGTGAATAATCCCTGTATCCTCCTCTAAACTGTAATTCTGAGCTGTTTCTGTGACTGACAGCTCCGTTCGTGCAGGTGTGGCTCCTCTAAACCTGCTTCTCTCTGTATTTTTAGCTCTTTTTTCCCTTTGGCACCTGCTCCAGTGGGTTTCATGTTTATTTCATGAAGACAAAAACAACACGAGCGTCTCATTATCCGACGCCGATCTTTGTGAATCTGTGACAAACCTCAGATGTTCCGCAGCTGCTCACATCTGCTCGTGTATTAATAACTAATCACCGCAGACACAAGGAACCGGAGAATGTGTGAGGGAAAAGGAGAAATACAACTTAAGATGATGTGTGAAGGATAAATGTATGTATCAACAATAAAACATGAGAGAATTAGAGACAGAGCCAGAGGATTATAGTTAAACATGCAGACGGAACCAGTTTGGACGTTTGAAAACACATCTTTTTAAACACACTTTGGTTTTTTGGTGAAATATTTTCCTAATTTGAAAAAAATTAGGAAAATATTTGAAATTGAAAAAACCACCAGCAACATACTGTTCACTGCCTGATCTTTACTATTTTTTTTTATTTTAGACCGAGGCAGTGAAAACCTCATAGAAATAAACTAAACAGGAAATGAACCTGCAGACAGGAAGTTAAACTGACTGTCACTTTAAGAAGTTGCAGTTTCTAGTCAATTAGTCAATGCAAGCCCAAAGTGTTACCCCGGGCTCACACTGCATCCAGTCCAGCTCCGGTACAGCCACTGGAGCGGTCGAGCTGCGGTGGTGTGTGACTCACATTAGCTCCGGAAGTCTGCAGTCTGACTTGGCTGTACATGCTGTATGTCTGCACCTCTATGATCAGCCTCTTGTCGTCCTGGTGTTGAATGACTCATGTGATGCTTTGTGACCCCATATCAGTGGAGATGACGTCATATTTACACCAGGGTAAAACACAGACAGTACCACACCCAAAAATACGTTTTATTTAGAAAAATGTACCGGATTCACTTCACTATCGCTCGAATAATTTCCTGTATACGTGTTTCATTTCCTCTACTTTGAAACCAACGAAATGTTTTCGGAGCGCCGGATTGGCGCCGAGTTTTGGGCTGATTTCACGTCAGTTCATTTTTTGTTAGATTTTTTTGTTGCATGATGGATAAACACGGGAGGTTTATTTACATCCTGTGTGTTATATATTTGTGTAAATGTCGAATTTTGTATTATTAGTGGTAACGTAATGATTTTATTTTTGAAAATTACCGGATTCACTTCACCCGCGAGCGCTTGGTTTCCTGTTTATCGTGTTTTGTTTTCACAACTTCACCATAAAGGGCTCCGGTGAGCTCCGGCGTCCGGCCAAAATTTGAAACAAACGAAACGGATTCGGAGCGCCGGATTGGCCGTACCGGAGACACCGGACTGGACTGTACGAGAGTCACTCTCAGACTTTTCAAGTTAAGTAAAGACTCCGGTGGCTGCACCGGAGTTGGACTGGATGCAGTGTGAGCCCCGGGATACACCGGAATCACACTGCATCCAGTCCCAGCCTGTTCTCATGGATAAGCCTGTCAATACCATGCAATTTGAAACAGGGTGTCATATGAACGCAACTTCTATTTTTTGTGTTTACACAAATCTATGAGAACACGTTGCCAGTCCTGCTCCGGTCAGGCGTACGGAGGCTTTCTGTTTCTTGAAAAGTAATGAGAGTGTCTCACCAACACAGTCTCACTAGAGGGCGTACATTTACCACGACACAAAAACAGCGTATTTTGAGAACGAGTTCACAGCTGTTTTTAGTTCTTATGTCACGCCGTACATTTAGCACGATATGAAAAAGCATAAAAACGCACGAGTTTAGGTTGCAGCCACTTGGAGACATCTACTTCAGGTGAAACAGGTAAGTTTAGGCTTCAAGTTAATAAAATGTGTAAGTTTAGATCTGGGGCATGGAGCAGGTTAAGATTAGAATCAGGATTTCAATCATATTCATAAATAAGAAGTCTTAACAAACACCATAGAAATGAGCTGGATTGTGATGCGTACTATAATTACACAAAACAGCCGTGAACTCGTGGTAATCATACGTAATTTATATGTCCTGTAATGTCGTGATAAATGTATGCTTTCTTTTGGTCTCACACAGCAATCCATCCGGTCCGGCGAGCTGCACAACTCTGCTCCGGTCATCTCTTTTCCTGTGGAAGAAACTTGTCGGAGCACTCGGTGTGACTGACTATCTGTTAAGAAAAAAGATTCCAGTGAGCACAACCATCGAAACACTTTGAGAGACCTGAATGGAAGACACCGGACTGGACTGTGAGACTGACTCTTGGACCTGCAAGTCCTGAGGTTTCACTGACACGTCCCTCTGATGAGAGCAGGACACAAACTGTGAGGGGGAAACACTGATGTAGATCTGAATGAAATTAATTAACAGATCTATTTCTTGAAGGCTAAAAACTACTGTCAATGTAATAAAGAACCGATTTTGATCTATATATCCTGCGGGAAAAGATCTGCTTGTAAAGTATCCACATTTTATCAATGCGTTTTAGTCTAGTCTACTTGTGTCTGGATGTACAAATGCTAATGTCATGGACGGGTAATAACAGTAACTGCACACACATAGAACACATTGTTTCCTTTTAGCAAAACTTGAAGATGCTGTGAGTTTCAGAGGCCCAGCCCTTGCCTGAATCTCATGAAGATAACGCTATGCTGACCAGAGGATCCTCCTGTTTTACATTGACACACATACATGCACACACACGCTATAAAATGTGTAACAGGTCACAATTCAGGCTCTCGTCCTGTCCTTTCCGTGGAGTCCGTAGCTTATCTGTTCACTTTGCCCATGCAATACTCATTAAAATCCTTCTGACTTAATCTTCCAGAATCCTGGTCCTCTTTTGACACTTACACCAGAAACGAACATCCTTACAATTTGGTGACCTTCCGACGTGATGGTGTGAGGCATCGTCTGGAGGACCTTTGGGCAGACCGAGGTGCATGAGTCTGATGACTGTTTCGGTGACAACCAGGGGCCCCACAAAATAAGGTAAGCAGAAAACCTTTTTAATAAAATTTCTGCATAGCTTAGATTGTATTTAATTAGGGTTGTCACTGTCACAGAAATCTGTAAATCTCTGTCTTGTAAATCTAGAGAAAATTGGCCAGTTAAAAATATACTAAAAGTCTACAATCACCATCTCACACATGTAAAGTTGCATTAAGCACATAATAACACTTAGGGAAAGAAAATAAGCCGGTAATAGGAATCATTGTTGAATACAACTTGAATATAATAAAAAACAAAAACCATAAAACCAAAAACCAAAAAATAAATAAATAAAAAATAATAAAATCCTAGTTGGACTAGTGGCACTAGGCCCGGTCAGACTAACAGTGGACTAGGTCTGCTGATAGCCAGGGTTAGACCCTGAGGGTGTTTGTTTAATTCTTCATCAAATTACCTCTTGGAATAGAATCTGACGAGAGTCTATTGAACGTAATCACTGTTAAGAAACATAAATGCTCTATGGCCAAGACGGTTGAAGTAGAGGAGAGGATATAAGAATTTGAACTATCTCTATTGTTGATTGGTGATATACAGAATTATAATTCCAAGTATATCACTTATGTTTGAAATATTTAAAAACTGCTAAAAAAATAAAATAAATACATAATAATAATTCTTGTGAGATGTTTATTTTCATGTATGTCCTCCTCTATATTGAACCGTATGCTCAGCGGTAACTGAGCGGTCTCAGCGTTGACTGAGAGGTCTCGACAGTAGTCGAGAGGTCTCGACAGTAGTCGAGAGGTCTTGGCAGTAGCCAAGAGGTCTCAGCAGTAGCTTAGAGGGTACTCAGTGGTTAACTGAGTATTGTTGTTCTTGTGTGTCTGTAAGCATTGTGTTAACTAAGTTTTGTTTGTCTTGTGTGTTTGTAAGCACTGTGTTAACTAAGTTTTGTTTGTTTTGTGTGTTTGTAAGCACTGTGTTAACTAAGTTTTGTTTGTCTTGTGTGTCTGTAAACACTGTGTTAACTAAGTTTGTTTGTCTTGTGTGTCTCCATAAACTCAGTAAAAATAAACTGAGCAAAGTTTACATAAACCGGCAGGGACAGGACCCCTTTATCATTACTATTTTTACTATTATTCTCTGCTTTCCTGGGTGTGTTTTGGGTGGTTTGAGTCTCTCTATCCCATTTTAGGCCCCACTGCTGTGTAGTGTCCAAATTCAAGTGGTGGTCCTGGAAGAGAGGCTGCGTAGGTTGTATTTTGGGGTGGTGAGAAAAATAAAGGCGAAAGCCCGGGGTCTAGGAGTGTTGGGTCTTTCAAACTGAAATCACACATATCCCAGCAGAACCCTCACCCGCACAAACATCTGTTTGCGTAGAAGCTTGGGTGAACAAGGTCAGATCTGGTGGATCTCTGTGTGGTGAAAAGTTTAGATCCATAAACTAGGTCGTATGTATCTTAACATTTTTTCTCCCATAGTCTGAAGTACAGGTGTGTGAGACGGACTTGCTGCAGGCGCTGACAAGATTGCAGTGGTGGGAAAACAATAAATAAAAATACATTTGTTATTGTAAATAATATTTGGTATTTCACTTCAAAAGCATCTTTAATGAATAGGACCATTTATGCTTGTGGATAATCACCTCAAATTCCGGACACTTTGACTTCCCCTCTGTTCCGCTCCATACTCCTGTCTCTTCCCTTATCTCGTCGCTCATTCCTCCCTCGTCTTTCCCCTCTCTTCCTTGTCTGCTCACCCCTCCCTCCTTTCTCTCTCTCCTCTTACTCACCCTTCCCCTCCCTTGTCTCTCCCCTCTCTTCCTTCTCTGCTCACCCTCCCTCCTTTCTCTCTCTCCTCTTACTCACCCTTCCCCTCCTCCTCTCTCCCCTCTCTTCCTTATCTGCTCACCCTCCCTCCTTTCACTCTCTCCTCTTACTCACCCTTCCCTCCCTCCTCTCTCCTCTCTCTCTCTTTGCAGCTCACACCTCCCTCCCTCTGCATCCTCTCTCTATCTTCCTCTGTCTCTACACTGTGCCTGAATTACTTCACTTTGTCCAACTGTTGTCTGTTAAGCTAAATACTGTAACTTGAGACAGCAACACATTAACAACAACAGTAATATTGGAGAATTTCAAACCTACTTGATTGTTTTTACCTAAAATAGTGATTCATAGCTCATTTGATTCTTGGATAAATAAAAATAAGATTAACGTAAAGAACTCTTGTTACTTCTGCTTGTTACCCCACCACTGCAACAATGGACAAAACAAAGAACAGATTTAACCCTACAACGACTAAGGAGACCTGGACTGGTGCTTTAGACCTAATTTATTGGGAACAGAAGATAATAAGAAGAGAAAGGTGACAGAAAGTTATGAATTGGGTGAAAGAATTACAAAACAGAGGTTTGTTGGACTTGATACTTCTAAATATAGCCTGTACATATATGAAGTTAAAATATTGAATTAAAGAAGCAACAAACAGAATGCACATACTTATGCAGCACAGGCCCATAAAATGAAAAGTACAATAGAGAGCTTAAAGTTCAATCTATTAGGTGTTTAGGACAGTGGACAAATAGAAATTTATGTTTAAATATAGAGAAGGCCAGACCCCAAAAACCGAATGTCCGTAGTGAAAAATACAGCTGGCCTGACCAGCAATTAAAAATATTTATATATTAGTTACACATTACATTTTTAATATTTTATTTTTTACTACTCCAAGAAAGTAACTTAGTTGCATAATTTTGTGATTACTTATTTGCCAACATTGATCAAATAAGAATTGTATGTTTTATTGTTGGATTTTAACAGTTAAACAACAAAGCAGTTGTTTAATTCTAAAGTACCTATAGAAGTGATTGACAGCCCTTTTCCAGTGGCTGATCTGTGATTTTGTGGGGCTGAGTGGGGCACAGACAGGACCGTCCCCAGAATGGAGTGTTGACTCCTTAGATGTGCTCACAGCTCCCATCAGAGGTCAAACAGTCTATTTAATTTAATTTAATTTATTTAATTCAGTCTACTGACTGAATTAAATAGAAAATTCATTTAATACAACATTTAAACAGAATTAAAGAAAAAAAAATAGGAAATACGAAAGAGAGAAAGCAACACAATTTAATAATGTATATATGTCTATGTATGTGTATGCTGAAAACAAATGGCTTAGATTGTAAAAAAAAATGTATTATGTAGAAAGAGCCTCAGGATAGGAAGTGTATGGAGCCCCCAAAGGCGTGGCCATGGAGGGAGAAACCCCTGAGACTTTTATACCACAAAGGAACTCTGCTGTATCTGTGGTCATGTGGGCCACTGGGCCGGAGAGAACCCTTTTGCTATGGGACAGACAGCAGCACATCAGCCTGAACAGAGACCCCCTTCCCTGTTGTCGGCGACGGCCTCGGCGGCGGTCTGCTCTGGGAGGCAGAGATGGACGCGTTTTGCTCGGGTGCTGAGCAGCTCCCAGGAAGGAGGAGCCCGGGAAGCCCTGGAGGGGGGCCACGGCAGAGCCTCTGCTTGCACTGAGGCTTGGTAGACTCTGGGATACACACATCTATCACTGTGCCCTTGGACCCTGCTCTGCTGTGAACTGAACTTGAAAATCAGACTTTGTGGCGTTCATGCATTCACTTTCCTGAGAACATACTGGGCAGAGACTATATCATAAAAACTGTGGCGACAATATTTTGTGGACATAATTGTGTAATAGTGACTTTTCTGAGTGAAAATACAATGGATTCTCTTGGTCAATGGACATTGTCACTTTGCTCTCCCTGGTCTTACGCTTAAAGTAATGTAATGTTTGTCTTCCAGATTTTGGAGACCTTGGATTGACTCATTGGCTGCTCACCCTCCCCCTCCTGACGCTCTACACTGTAGCTTGTATTATGACAGACAGTAGGATGACTATACGCTGAAACATTGTATTACATAGAAGGACAAGACTGGACATTGATACTGAAATGCATTTATGGACACTAGAAGCACACAGAGTTTTGACTAGAGACTAGCAATAGTATAAAATGAATGACTGAGACTCTTACTGGCACTTTCACCTAAACATGAAGACTGATGGTTAGTGGACACTACAGACTGGACTGTGACACAAATACTTGGACTTAGTAATTATACTAGAGAGGACTTTTAAAGGATTGACTTTGACATGATTGACACTGGACTGAGTCAACATGACACTTAGAATAGGATGACTATGAGGACACCGAGGACATGATGAGATCAGTGGACCTCTCTGGTGGTCCCAAGGACCTAAAAGATGTGGACCTTTGCTCCAGCAGTACAGCCAATCAA
>JBBPFD010000281.1:0-43952 GCA_038363315.1 Mugilogobius chulae
AAATTTATAAGCTATTTTAGATGAATGGTGTGTTTTGCATTGACAACAATCTAAATTACTGATCGAAATGCAATACGTGAAAACACCAAAGGCCTTTAACATTTGCAGTATTTTCACAAACATATTGAAGTAACTAAATGTGTTGTCTAATCAGTGTTCGAAATGTGGATTGCCACCATAGTCTTCCCACAATCCACTGCAAATCACTGTGATGTGCCAGCGTGAACCTGTTACCTTTTCTCTCAAATGACACTACTTGTAGAATAATTCAATATTAGTGTTTTTTTGTAAACAATGAAACCAAGACTTAAGACTTATGTAGTTGTATTTAATAAGAACCAGCTGTTTTTTGTGATTTTTATTTATAAATATTAAGTTGCAAAACATTTCTTGTTCTCACTTGTCTATCATTGCATTAACACAATTAAAACAATAATGTTTTATCAGTAACATTTAGCACAATTGGAACAATACTTAAAGGTGGGGTAGCTGATTTTTACACTGCAAACACAATTAAGGTTTTATATCTGATGACTTCCTCTTATAAATCCTTCAACACATGGTTAATATCGACATATTTTAAATGTATTATATAGTAGTATAGTTAGTAGGCTTTTGTTGGATCGTCCAAGTTACATTTAGATCAGAGTTAGCTTGCATTAGTTATGTTAACACCGTTACGTTTGTACTGCTTTTGGAGAAAATCGGTACTTTTCTCACTATGAGAACATTAATATGACAAGAAATTCCAACAAAATATCATGATTTGAACATTTGCACTTCTTTTCAGATAACTGTTTATTTTATTATTATTTTTTTGAATACAAGAGTTTAAATATTTTTTGTGGATTACAATGCAGGTGCACTGTAGCAGAGTGGTTAGAGCTCTGGTTTCCCAATAAGAATATTCGACTCCCGGGTCGGACCATATCAACATCTCACAATCTCTCTGGGTGGAGTTTGCATGTTCTTCCCGTGTCACTGTTAGTTTTCTTCGGCTTCCTCTCACCTCCAAAAACATGCATGTTTAGGTTAATTGGGCATCACTGTAAAATGTCCGCTTTGCATAAATGAGAGTGAATAGTTGTTTGTCTCCAACCCTGCAACGAGTTGGCCACTGTCCAGGGTGTTCCCCACCTAAGGCCCAAAGTCACTGGATAGCTCCAGTCATCTGCAAACCCTAACACAAATAAGCAGTAGAATTTTTTTTCTGTGAGTGAGGTGAGGACCTAACAGGGCCTCATCCAGCCTGTTTCACTGAAATGTTGTTTTATCTATAAAATTCCACACTCTGGTGCATTATACTGTACCTACACGTCAACAGTCTATTACCATAAAGAAGGCTCCATGGTGGAATTGTGCAGGTTATTTTTGACTTCTTGAAAATTTCACAGTGTGACTTTAATGTTTTATTTAAATTAAAAAATAGGATGTTACAACTAGATTTTTAATAGTTTAGTTATAGTTTCTTCCAAACACTTTTTTACTCAAATGTGAGTAATATTTATAAGTAACTTTCCTCTCACTTGAGTACATTTTTACTTACTCTGCAGCTGATCAAGTCTTTGCACATGGATTATACTTTTCTGTCATGTTTCCTAATCTGCGCATGTAAACAAACGGTGACGCAGCGCGAGGCCCCGCCCACAGCGCGTGCGCGTCTGATCAGAACAGAAGAAACGGGGAGGCTCTGCTAATATCACACAAACACGGCCTTTCTCTGCCAAAGAAAAGATTAACAGCGGAACTTTTTACATTGTTTTATCTTCTGATCTTTTTTTGAAAACACTACTTTTACTTTCGCCTGTAGTGAGTTTATTTCAGCGGGTTTGGACTTGGCTCGGTCGGATGCTGCGGTGAACATCAGGCCATTACGAACAAAGGAATTACACGCGAACACTTTTTTATTTTCTGTATTTATCACAGACAGAAGCAGCGGGATCGACTCAGAAATAACACCCGCAGACGCACAACGAGTTCATAACATCCACTGAGGACATTTGCTGTGTTGGCGAGCTTTAGCAGCCTAAGCAGAAAAGCACAATGAGCACCGAAGAGGCTGGTGGAGCTGCCGGCCAAACCGCTCCGGAGGATGACGGCATGACGTGGTGGTACCGCTGGCTCTGCAAAACTGCGGGGGTCCTGGGAGCATCTGTGAGTGCACGTGAACACACAGACACACACCACGAGTCATGACTGTAGTATGTACTCTTTATCAGATCTGTTATTGTGTGTCATCATGTCTCACAGATGAAACACAGCGCAGCGCCTATAACAGTGTAGTATCAGTTTAATAACGACATGCATGATCTAGGACTGCAACAAGTTCATCGACAAATCATAACTAAGATATTTACAAAAGCAATTTAGTCATCAAATAATTGTTTAACTGTACACTGACTCAAGGCCTGACAAAATGTGTTCAGGAATCAGACAAAAGATAGGCTTTAAAATGATACTAGACATCTCTCCAGGACTACAGATGGAAATGTGCTGTAAGATAGAATCTGGTACAGCAACTCTGCCATTGTGCTTAATGTAATTGTACATTGTACATCACCTTACCTACATGTAGGAAAATGTATTTTTACTGGAAAAAAAGTTTTACTTCAAAAATAATTAAAAAAGAAAAGAATACAAGTTACAATTGAATTAATCCCATAAGGAACCAGCCTTCTTTCACTAAAACACCTATCAGGGGTGTCAAACTCAGGCCTGGGGCCAAATTCGGCCCTTAAGAAGATATCATGTGGCCCCTGAGCATGATTTCAGATTATTATTTATAGTGGCCCCTTATATCGCTGAGACTATTAAATGTAATATGTACTGGAATGCAGCAAAAGCATACAATCTGTCCAAAGTTTTCTTGCTATGAAATTATGTGCAATGTAATGTAATAATGTGATACAATACTAATCTGGAAGATTAGATCAGAAGAACATATTATATGCCGGTAGAACAAGCGTTTCTACAAGTTTCTAAAATAAATAAATATAATATTTAGTTTGTAAGAAAGAATAATATGTATAGGCTATAAATTTAATACATTCAAACTTGCCTGAACATTATTTTTTGCAGGATTAGACTAAAACTCTCACTTGTGTTTTTGCGACCTAAACAACTAATCAAAATAAATGAATCAGCAGTATAATCAATCACTAAGATAATCATTTGTTGCAGCCCTAAAATAATCCTAAACACACAGCTCTCTCTCTCTCTCTGTTGTCGTCGTCACGGTGACACCAGAGACCCGTATCATGTTCACTCAGAGCTGCATATTCAGTGAGTTGTGTATTATTAAAGCAGGTTTAAATGAACAGAGACAGAGTGGGTTTGTTTGACTCTGGCACTGGGGGACACACAGTACATGAGCATCACAGTTAAATCTACATGTTTGCTTTACTGTTTGAGTTTATAACATGTTCTTTTGTTTCTATTTAAAACAGCTTGTGCCGTGGCAGGCGTGTGGAACTGTGTCACTATTAACCCTTTAAATATTGCTGCTGGAGTGTGGATGGTGTAAGTTTTAGTTCTGTTCACTTACAGCTCGGTTTATATTAGAGCTGGGCGATGTGGCAAAACACTTCTATCACGATTTAGTCAAAGGCTGCCTTGTTGCCAGATTTTCAGAGAGAAACAAGTGACCAAGCTTTTGAAAATAAATCCCAAAACAACCAACATCAGCCCTAAAAAGAAAAAAAAGAAAATCAATTAATTTGAACATTGTGTGTTGCCACCATAGACCGTATATACAGTCTATGGTGCCACTAAACAAGTATTACTGATTTTGGCATATTTATAATAGTTTTTCTAATATTAACAACAACTTTTAAGCATGAAAATATGCTAACAATCCTTGTTTAAGTCATAATGGGTATTACTGACTGGGTATTGCCAAGAACCTTCCGATACGACAATATGTATCCCGATACACGTTTATTCCGATACAGTACGAGCGTATCAAGATATATTTTACTGACCAAAATGAGAAAATGTAGAAAAGTTTTTAATACTACTGATAAAAATGTTTTTAGCACGTTCTTGAGTAAAACCTCTTCTCAAAATCAATGTAAAGAATGTAACTTTGAGTGTGTAGAACAGGTCAAGCCTTTTAAACATTAGATTTGGCCCCCAACCCATCTTTCAAACAATAGAAAATATATTTATTGTTCTTCTTTAATTGTATGTTAGTATTAGTTTTTACCTGGTTTGTTCCTGCTTTAGACAAAAGAGTCTGGTTTAGTCTTTGTTCAGAGCTGGTTATATGTACTTAGTCATGTTCTAGGTTAGTTCAGGTTCAGTAATGTGGTCGTTTTGGTGAATGATGTAGGCAATGTTTTGTTTTTCTTCTTAAAAACAAACAACAAAAGTATCAGTAGTGTTAACAATGTTAACACTACAGTTAGAAATTTAAACAATTGAATGTTGGAGAAGTTTTGTGTGACAACATTTGTATCCAACGTGATACTGCATCATATGTCTCCAGCCCACAGACCTAGACCCTGACCACATCTGGCCCCTCCGGAAAAATATAGTTGAATGAATTGTATTTTCACAATGCTTAATAGTGTAGTAAAGTGTTCTAGAATAAGTCATTTTCAGCTCAGTAGTTTCAGCCTTAAAGCAACAGTCCAGGTTTATAAATGTAAAATATATAACGAGTTTAAGTATCCTGATACAAATCTGGAAACACCTCCCTGTATCGATATGTGTATTGCCAACAAGCGTGTATTGGTATATTCTGATACAATACATCGAGTACAGTCCTAATGGATATATTTTTGTAAATCAAACTTTTTACAACTTGAATGTGCAGCCCATAAAAACACAGCCTTCAAAATGTATAAGAGACTTTGAAAAAATGTAATTGGAAATCACAGAATGACAATTTTATGAAAAAGCAGATTGATGAGCTCACGGTTTGATTTTTATCACAATACTGCCCAGCCCTAGTTTATATTCATCCCTTATACTTTATTTACATGATTGTGACTGTATTAAATATTCTTGTTTGGATATTTTTAAGAAACATTACAAAGCACGCAGACAGTTTTATCTTACTCTTGTGTTTTCAGGTTGACAGCCTGTGTTTTGTTTCTGTGTGAGGTGCCCTTCTGTTGCCAGTTTATAGAGTTTGCTAATGCAATCGCAGCTCGAGCAGACCGACTCCGGCCTTGGCAAAAAGCATTGTTTATTGTGGGTGAGTGAGTGCTGCCTCTTTGTTTGTGCATTAAATATACTTCATTTATTTCTATTCAGTGCAGTTGAGTTATGGGTGTTTTTCTCTGTTTTCAGGATGGCTCTATTTCCTATAATCTTGAAGTTCAACTTTACCACACTGTTTGGAAACGCCATTGCCTTCGCTACAGGAGTTCTGTATGGCCTTGCGTCTTTAGGGAAAAAGTAAGATACAGGATGAACACAAAACCAAAAGTGTATTTCATCCATGTAATCCTTCAATATCGTCTTAGATAGTGCTTGTATAATACTTACTAATACAGTAGATGTAGTAATAATAAACTAAACTCAACTACATTCTAATCATCTGTTACTAACACCCTTCCTTTCCTCTTATTTTAGAGGCGACGCAGTGACTTATGCCAGACTGCAGCATCAGAAACAGGGAGATGAAGAGAAGGTGACAAACGGAGCTCCTGAATGAGACTAAACACTAGTATTTTAATTTATTTGCTTTTGATGTTTTGGTTTTTAAAATATTACTTTCTCCTCCTGTTTTTCTTCTGATTGGTCCTAAAACACTGACATATTATAACGGTTTGTCTTTTAATGAATACTCACATTATGGCAGCAGAGCCAGGCATTACGAGTGTTGATTACAGGACCTGTTTTAAACATTCCTTTGTACGTGAATGTGATTGTGAATGTATTAGGGGGAGGAATAGCTTTTCTTGAAGGGAATTATTGAGTTTTCTCATGCATGAACACTATATTTTACTCATTTGGATTGTTGACTATGGGATTGTTTGTAAAAATCCAAATGATTTGTGAGGACGTTTAATTATGTCAAACATGAACATTTTAATGCTTTTTGAAACTTTTTCTGGTGACATTTAAAGGACCTATATTGTGCTAATTTTTGATTTTTGCTTTAATTATTGATTCTTATCAAAACATACCTGGAGTTTTATTTCATTCAGACATAGTTAGTGTCCTAACGTAAAACACGATGCTCCACCTTGTGTTGTCTTTAAGTACTATAGAGCAGGGGTTCCCAAACTTTTCAGACCGGGACCCCCAAAATAACTATGCCAGCAACTCGCGACCCCCAGGCCACAATTAAATACATTTAATACGTTTGTATTGATTTCATGATGTAAAACCATTCAAAACTGGATTTAATTTGTAGGTTGTTTAGTTATGTGATTGAAATTCACTAGAACATACTGTTTTCAATGTAAAAAATGATCTAAATACAGAGTACCTTTTGTAAAATTACATCTTGAAATCATCTGGCGACCCCCAGATTTTGCTTCGCGACCCCCACTTTGGGAACCACTGCTATAGAGGTTATGCAGGTGACAATACAGCATTCAAAATGTTAGTAGTGAGTGGCAAAAACACATGAGAGTCAATGGTGAAAGAGGACATTTTACTCTGTAAGAGCTTAATGTGCAGCTAAAATAGGAAAAAGAAGCTACAGTCTGATATAACCAACCACACCTCTACTTAATATTCAGTTTGTTTTTGTTTATTCAAGTAAATATTTTCTAAAAAACAGGATGATTCTAGGTTCTCTCACATTGACCACAGACTTTGTGATCACACAGTCAAACTCATGACTTTTTCGGTTTGCTGAGGCCGTTACTTGAGTGCTACAGTTAAAATGTCTGAAATCTGCTGTTTGCAGTTAAGCTCTACACTGTTACCACGACAACAGAAAAACTATTAGCTTTAAAGTTATTTGGGTGTAAAACAAAAACTCCAGGGGCAAAAATTAAATGGCAAAAAGATGCGTTTTCCCTAATGTGTTGCTCATATTTTTTTCACTCAGCTACAAAGTTTTGGGGGATTTGGGAGGAAACTGTACAAAAAAACAAGCTGTTAACTGTATTACTTAATGACATCACAAGGAGGAACAGAGCATTTTGAGCTTTAGAGATTTAGAGACACATTTACTGAAACATTTGGGATTGAAAGTAATCTCACACGACTCCAGGTACAGTTTTGAGGAGACAATAACTTAGCTACAAATTCACTGGAAATGTATTTTTTGTGTGTGTAATATGGGACCTTTAAACTAGGGCTGCAACAAGTTAATCGATTTATCACAACTAATAGATTACTGACATAATCGTCAACTAATTTAGTGATCGAATAATCGTTAGCTTGTCTTTATAGGTTCCCAACATGCATGAACTGAAAAAAATGTGTTTTAAGACCCAATCGGGCCAGCAATGACAAAAAAATGTGTAAAGTTGCGTCTTAAATAAGTCAGTGTTAGAGTAAACGCAAATTTTAGCTTGAATTCACAAATATAAGTTGAGTGATTCTTAAAGTGTACAAAGAAATTTGTCAAAAAACTAATGTCTATGTACTTATTTGAAGTACAGTAGCTATTTTTGCTATTTGCTATTCAAATGACTGTTCCATTGGCAAATCTTTTTGAAGGCAGTAAAAATCTTAATTCGTTCTGTGCACAAAACATCAGTTGACTTGTTTATTTCAAAACTTGTGTACTTAAGACAATTTCCTGTTAGCATTAGCACATAGACACATACATGTCTCTAACACACTTTAATGAAATATTTTTCTGATTTGAAAAGTCTTTAACATATTTTCAAGACATCCAAAACAACTCACCAGTGTCAGTGACTATAAAAGTGTAATATTATAATTACAAGAAAAAATACAATATAATACATTGTATGACAATATTACTGTCTCAAAAATGTATTTGCAGTATTGTGAGTTACTTAAACTTGCTTTGAGCTCATCACACTTTGTACAATACTAATCCTGTTACATTTATACTTGATTACATGTTAATTTATGAAAATGTGACGTCACAACATATTTTCACCTTTAGACCAAGAGACAGTTTTTAGTGGAGTTTTGGTAATTTTCAATAGAATACAAAAGCAATTAAGTTACTCAGATTGTAATTAGTAATATGTAAGTAATGAGTTACACTACTTACTGGAAAGGGGAATATATTACAGTAACTACTAGTTACTTTTGTAATGAGTTACTCCCAACACTCAACTCACTGTTCACTGTCTCATCTTCTAAGTATTTATTCATTTAGGACTGATATGATTAAAACCTCATAGAAATTAACTGAACAGGAAATACTTGAAAGTACAGAAAGAAGCTATTTTGAACATAAACAAGCCAACTGACAGTCCATGCTCAGAGCCTGTTACGAACTCATGGTCTAATTCAATTTTAGGCTTAGTCTGAATGAAATTTTTTTTTAAATCTTGTAGTTGTTCGCTAATCGAAAAAATAATCATCCAACTAATCGATTACCAAAACAATCTTTAATGGCAGCCCTACTTTAAACATTCTGTGTCACTAGATTTAAGAGGAAAACAGCCCAGGTTCGTCCAATCAGTCAATGCCATGATCTGCCTTTGTCCCGCGGCCGACACGAGCCGCGCTGAGGACACGTGAAGGTTGTCTTTGTGTTGCCTGTATAACTAATGTTTACACCTACTTTTCTTACCTTGTTCAATATTGTAAATCTCTTTGTTACTCCAACTGTTACCACCAGCTCTCAGGTACCGTGTGATGTTACTGTCGTGGAAACTCTGAGCCTAAAAACAGCTAAAAACGATTGTACAAATGTTTAACAATGTGCTCCAACACTACAGCGTTTGTTGCAGAGATAAAAAAGCCGTGGATGAATTACCGTTATTTATTTGAGTTCACTTCTCTGCAGTGACGACGATTGTCAGTGTTACCTTGTGTGTATTATTGTGTTACGTCAGTGTGTGTGTGTGTGCGGTGGGTCCGGATCCTGCTTTAACTTTGCAAATTAAACAAACTTGCATCTGTTTTTATGTGAATTCTTTTTTTCAGTTTGTATTTGTAACGTTTTTTTGCTTGAAAGGCAAAACATGGAGAAGACCATAGACAATTGTAACACTTATTACCAAATTTGACGTTTTAACTTAATTCTAGTTACACACCTGCTGAAATGAAAAGTGCAGATCTTAGCTTTCTCATTCCGGCCTTTTTTCGGTAAAAATTCAAACTAAAACTGTTCCTGAACCCTGTGGAGCACAAGCAAATGGCTGGAGTCTTTTAAAGCTGTGACCCTGTAGTTTTTGCTTTTGATGTCCAACAGGTTCTCATCAGAAGTGAGAACTTTCTCCAAGCAAAAGAAAAAATCTAAATTCCGCCAAATTTTTTTTGGTAGCTATAAGGATTGGTAAAGCTGGTGTTGACAGCTGAGACATAAATGACACTAGATTTGGCATATTTGGGGTTTTGACAATTCCTCTGTAAAAGCTGAAGGTAATTGAGGTAAAAATGAGTTTTAGGGACTCAAAATTACTCAAAAAAATCCAGGTGGAGTCAATGCAAAAGTCCTATAAAATATTAGGGGACTTTTTTATTTGGAGGTTTACAGTAGAAATCTGAGTCTGGGTCGTCCCAGAGGCTGATTTTGCTCTAAATAAAAGGGATACAATGGGATTTTTATATTTAACTTTTCCAGGTTATTCATAGTATGCATTTTTAAGACACTGAACAAAATAACATTTTTGAAGAAAAAGTGTGAGGGGCCCTTCGAAGGGCCGCCGGAATGTAAAGGGGATAAATAGTTTTTGGGTCAGTGAAACTATTTATTTTGAAGCTGTTCATCATTTCAAGACAAGAAAGTCAAGCGTTACAATTGCCCCACTCCAATGGGGCAATTGTAGTTTGCTTTTAGTCTGCTTTTAGCTCTTCTTTTGCTTTTCCAACTAAAGTGATAATGCTTCTTAAAAAAAGGAAAAAAACAACATTTGTTTGACTGATTAAAATTAGTCAAACAAATGATACACAAATCTTTTTTGTACAATAAAACCCACACATTTAAATAAATCCATCCAAAATGAATCCATAAAATGGCCAAGGGACAATTATAACACGTTTTTACATTTGAGGACCATATTTTGAAGGGATGTTAGCATTGGTAATTGTTGTTGTAAAACTCACCAAATACAGGCCACAAAACCCATGTTAAAGATATAAAATGAGCAGGTTCTGAGCAGAGCTTAAGCTTCTGGTTTGCTTCTGCTACAAATGGGAGCTGCTGTTGCATTTGTCCTCTTCTCTTACACACATGACTACAAACACATGCTTCCAAAATTATACAAAAGACACATACAAATTCTAAAAACATCCAAGCAATTGTTAGAAAGTGGCTTTGTTATGGTCTTCAGCCAAAAATGCAAGGATAAGGGTAGGTGGTATGATTATAAACTTACAAAAATACATAATAGATCCCCTTTACTTTGCTGTGTTAATGAAATGGCATTTGTCTTTTTGAATTTGGTTAAATATGTTGCATGTTACAGTTCAATTTTACAATGAAGAGACGGGGCTTATCAGTTCTGCAGTTTTGAAGAGGAAGTAAATGAACCTGTTTGTTTTTAACTTGTTTGGACCAGTTTTGTGTTTTGCAGTGAACAAAATGAAAAACTGATCCACATATTAACAAAGTTTATTACTAAATACTGTGGAGACATGAGTAAAAACAAAACAATGTTTACTTTAATAATTTTGGTGTAATATCCCACACGAAACAGCAGAGGGCGCATCGTTACTGAGTTCAGATTTAGCTTGTTTGTGATTTATTAAACCTTCGTGCTAAGTGTAAGCTACTTTATTGTTTATGTGTCTTTACAGCAGAAAAAGAAATAGCACAAAAAAAAAAAAAAAAAAAAAACACCCCTGCATTAAACAGCCTGATGCTTAAATGAAGTTGCACAAAGACCTTTATTTTGTGCAACTTCACGCAGGATAATAATACTAGCTCCTAAGTTCTTTTCTGTCCCTCACACAGACATTTCCCGTAGACAGATCCTGTTCTATTCTGAGCGCTTCTCGCTTTCTGCTTTTGTAACTGAGAATAATCATGAGGAGTAAGTGTATGAAATGTGACCCTCCCGGGGGAGGCTCTGTGAGGTGGAGACGTGGGCTCTCACGCGGTTGCATCACGCGTGGGAACTTCAGGGGCTCGCGCTTTGCCCTGTTGGAGGGAGACGGATGAGTGCCACCAACAGGACGTGATTCAAACACTCAAACAGAGAGAAGCAGCACCTGCAGACGAGGAGCTGGGTCTGGTACAAAGCTCTGCCGAGTTTTCAAAGCTCACTGAGAGCTTTTGGAAGGAAGAAAAAGGTGTTTGTTCATTTGGGATCGTTTTCTAATGTAGCCTTTCTTCTTCAGACGGACGCTGTGAAACAATGAGCTGCTTTTGCACGCGGGACTCACAGGAGCCGCTGTGCCTTTCTCACTCGGAGGATTATCGCGCCAATATCAAATCGTTGTTTTGTTGTTAAACGGTGTTTTCCGCGTCAATATCTCCAGTGATGCCCGCGAGGAACAGGTACAACCTGGTGGACGACCTGGCGGACTCCAGGATCCCGCTGCACAACGAGGAGGCTTATCAGCACGGGATACACTTCCAAGCCAAGGTGAGACCAAGGATCCTCCAGCCTGCCCTGCACGGGACCTTTGCAGGCAGGCTGGCAGGTGCACAGGCAGACTGACAGGTGCATAAACAGGCTGACAGGTGCACAGGCAGACTGACAGGTGCACAAACAGGCTGACAGGTGCATAAACAGGATACTATGCAATTTAAAGGACAAAAAATTAGCCTTTGCTTTTTTGTGTTGTTCCTGTCCTTTAAACATGCCCTAGGAACATCTACATCCAGGGCACCAGAACCAATAAAAGAGTGTAGTAAAGCACACATGACAGCCTTGTGCTTCCCACATCAGAAATCAAGTTAGAGCTCCATTTACTGACTGCAAAGAAATGCTCCAAATGTGACTGTATGATTTATGGACTTAAAAACTGTGTGCAAAATGTCTTAGAGATCTACCTTTGACATCAAAGATCAGGGACATTCAATCAAGAACAAAAGATATCTCACAGACAAAACTTCAGTGGTGTTTTTTCTTACTAGTATGCAATTTTAGTGTAGGATTAATAACTAAAAAAGTAGATTTTGCATATAATGTGTCCTTTAAATGTCCCATATTAACCTTTGTGAGCTCTTAGCCATTTCAGAATGTTGTTACTTCACCAAAAACATCCCCGAAGTTTGTGTTTGGTTTCATTCGCAAATGTTTAAATAATCTTTCATTGTTAAACCGTACATCTCCAAAGCTGAAAATGTTCTGTTCCACCTTGTGATGTCATCAAGTGGTAGTCTTACTGTTAATTGCTAATTTAGCCTCATAAGAACATTAAGTAGATGCCTTTCTTTGGTTTGTCTTTTTATTTGTTAAGATTTCTATAAAAGCCACAGTATCTTGACTTAAACTGTGAAGTGAAGCAGTTCAAATGAGGCTAATACAATAGTTGTAGCTTCAAGTTTGCAAGTTTAGCCAATCCAAGGCGGAAAAAAGTAATCATTGAAGATGTGTAGAGTTTAAAAGACAGTGGAGCACTTCCTGTATTCCCACATAATGACATCACGAGGAGGAGGAAATATTTTTGCGCTAAAATGAATGTGGATGAACATGTTTTTGATCATGTAACAGCATTATAAAGGGTGAAAACAGAGCATAATATGGGACCTTTAAGTTTTAATAAATGTGTTCAGTAAAGCACAAAGACTGTTTAAGCTTTAGTCGTTTGGATTTGTAAAGTTTTATATCTTTAACTGTGAACCATAGGCTACTTTTTGCATTTTATTAGGTGCTTGTATTACTTTTCATGACCTCAAACAAACACTCCTTGCTGTGTGGACCTTTGGACTCACATACACGCCTCTAAATGTGCAGACACTGAATAAAGTAGCATTTGTATTTAGTTTATATTTTACCTAATGACTTACCTGAATTATTTAAAGTGCATGTTGTCAAAACAAGCTGTGTCTTATCAGGCTGTATTGTTTGTTTTGTATTGTTTGTATAGTTGTATTGACTGTGTTTTGTTGTGATTGGAAACAGTATGTGGGGAGTCTTGACGTGCCCAGACCCAACAGTCGGATGGAAATAGTAGCTGCCATGAGGAGGATAAGGGTAAGCACACAAACTAAAGACATTTATTTACTGTATCTAGGGCTGCAACTAATGACTAATTAGTTGGACGACTTTTGCTAATTTTGTCCTAAGGTAACCTATTGGCTCCTATTGGGTTTTGTTTAAATATTTAGTAAGAAACTAGAACATATGCAGATCAGTAATTGACATTTTGTTCATTGTAAAACACAAAGTTGATCTAAAACGACTTGAAAATAGAAACAGCTTTATTGACTTCCTGTTCAAAACTGCAGAACTGATAAGCCCCGCCTCTTCATTTTAAATTTAACTGTGAGAAGCAACAGATTTTCAAAAATATTTTTTATTGTTGGAAAGTGTCTATGGGACAGTTTTGAACCATATATGCTTGAGTATTAATCTTTTGAATTATACCAAGTAAACACAGACAAGTGGGGGGGTAGGTGGTAGGTGAGAACGGGGATTTCTAAGCACTTTAGTTCCACCTGAAGAACTAAACAAGATTACTCAACATGTAAGAATCGATTCAAATATAACTTTGAGTAAACTAATGATGAAGAGAGGTCATCATAACAAGGTTAAAAAGTGAATTTGACATAATAGGTCCTCTTTAAGAATGTTCAGAAGTGCAGAATTGCAGTGTTAGCATCAAAATTCCTAAAATTACACCAAATTCAACAACTTATCATCATCGCTCTTCCGTTTAAGGGTTTTCTCAGCTCATGTTTTAAAAGAAGATTGTCGAAAGTATCAAAATCAATCACATAAGTGAATATCAAATCTAGATTCTAATTTAAGTAAATATTGGTACTAAAAATTACTTAATCAAACACAATTTGGCATTTTTGAAAAAATGATCTAATACAGATATAGAACGACTAGAACAAAATATCAGTTTTAAATAACCTAAAAACAAAACTATGTGAAATGTAAATTTAGCAAAAAAAAAAAAAACTGACCTAACAGACATCATTTTTATTCGAGTTTTTAATTGTGACAACACTGGTATAAAAACAGTTAATGATTATTCATTATTTGACGATTACTTCAATAGTTGATTAGTTAGTCAGCCCTAACCATATTATGGTTCTGGTTGTGCTTTATCAATGAACTCTTTGATTAATATGTTTGGGAAGAATATGTCTGCTTTACACAGTTTCATCAAACCACACAGATAAATGACTGTAATGAGTAACATGTTTTATCTTAGGTGGGCGATGAAGAAAAATGCATATGTCGATATATTTTTTCATATCTCGATGCACGATATATATCTTGATATCTTTGAAGTGACATTTTTAAGTGAAATAATTGTTTCTAAGCCTATAGTCTGGAGATTAGAAAGCAGAAATGTAAATTTGCTTTCAATAATTAATGTTGGTCTTGCCTTTTGCTTGGCTGGGCCATTATATTGGGAATGGATTTTGAATCGAAAAATTGAAAACCATCTTTTGTTGGTAAAAATGTGTAGTTTGGGGCAAAAGTCAAACTTTGAGGTAGAATATTGATATAAAGTTTTTTAAAAAATCTAATTAGAGGACATATTAAAAGTTTTTGATTTGTTTATGTTCATGAAAGGCATTTTTCATTTGTTTTTGAAAAGGTTAAACAAAATCGAATCGAAATCGAGATCGATCAATATGAAAAAAAAAGTGAATATATTTTTTCTCAGATCGCCCAGCCCTACTTTTGCAGAGTAAAACTAAATAAAACTAAATTCTTTGCATAAAACACATTTAAAATTTGACTATTACAACAAATAGAACATTTTATTGATCTTATCATTCTCTTTGTCACTTTTCTCTGTAACTAGAACTGCTTTTTATCAGTTTCATGAGGTCTTTTTACACAGAATTATAATATCTTCAGTCCAGTAAATATCTCAATAACAATTAAATTGATATATCGCCTGATTTCTCTCACTCTGTCCCATCCCTGCCCTGTCTTCATTTATCCAGACGCTCGTAATGATGCTCAGAGCTGTGTTTGTTTTGTCGGTGAACCACAACAGGGAACACGGCAGCTCAAAATGCAAATCCTGTGATGAGAAGCATTGAAATGTGTGTCTGTTTAATGTTTGGAAAAAAGGTGCAGCGTTTTAGAAAATCCAATCTGTTCAGCGACAGAGGTATGAGCACACTTCTGAATTTACAAAAAGTTTATAGGAGTGGGTCAGGCCAGTGCACGACTGTTTTCATGGGCAGTAGTTTAATTAAATCTGTGTCAACTCTGGAAAAATGCACCTGTCCAAGGCTTTTAACAGGTTTGGCTTTTAGTGGGAAAATACAGTATCATGTTACATTTCCACAAAAATCAAGGCAATGATGACATTAGATCTTTATAAAGAAAAACTTAGTTCAGCTCACTAACAGATGCTCTTTCTGTAAGTAAAAGTGCTGCAGTTCTTTTGTCAATTATCGGTCGATGCATTCTTAGTCGATCAACATTTTTATTAGTCGACTAATTGCTTTATTTTGACGGTAAACATGATCATCTTAAATTAGAACAAGTGAATCTGAGCCTGAAAGAAGCCCTCTTCAATAAATAAAGTAGATTTTGACTGGTTTAAAATAAGATTGCCATTAGAACAAGCATTAAATATCTTGTTTTTACTTAAAATATGAAAAATACACATTCATTCTAACTTGAAATCTATTCTAAAAGTATTCTCATATTATGATAGATATTTCAACCGCTTTTCTATAACTTGTGAATGTGTTGAACAATAAAAGTAGTGAATTAGCCGAGGATTTTGGGGCAAATCATTGGTCTTATCTGCATTCTTTACATAAACAGATTCATTATTTGTATAAATTGTTGGCTTTTCGTGAACTACAAAACCAATTTTAGTCTTTTTGTTCTCAGTTTAGGTCAAATAGTCAGATCAAAACATACTTTTTCGCTTCAGAGCTTTGGCCACACCCCTTTTAGTCGATCAATCGGTCGATGGGATAAGATTTTTTAGTCGACCAAGAATTTCTTTGGTCGACTGCAGCTCTAGTGTTCACATCACACCATATTGTAATTAGGTCTAAATAAGGAACAGATCTGGTATTAAGCACAGACAAGGCACAACTTCTACAGCTCTCAGGTCCTTTAACAAAAGATTGTCTGTCCTGACTCCTGAAGACTTCCTGGACTGTGGGATTGACTTTTTAAGTCTCTGAGCTTCTCATTGTAATCCTGCTGCAGTTTCGTCTCTACTTAGACTACAACTAACTAACTACTACAGACCATAGAGTTGTGTGTACTTAGTGACTCAGGAGGAACCAAAGTGTTACTACATTTAAAGTTTCAGGAAACATGTATTTCATAAGATGAATAGAGATGAGACAAGAGCTCGTATTACAAAATCTCCTGAGATACAATTGCTACAAATTTTGCACAAATGTAGAAAATAATCCCAAGAGACTGCTTTTTGGCGTGGACAAAAACATTCAATAGTAAAAATTGAGCATCATTGGGCAAAGTCGTTTGCATAATGTCTCAGCATGAAATATTGTGTCTGGTCCTGTCATTATTGAATTATTATTCTTATGAATGTGGAAGGGATCATGGTGGCAGATAGTTTTTTAACCACCATTTAACTAATGCTCTTTGTGGTAGATGATTTTTTTTCTTTCAGTGATTACTCTGATTACTCTGGAGAGACATGTCCTGCTGAATCAGATTCACTACTGCATGATTCAGACTGCATTGATTGAATATTATTTATTTTTAATACCATTTGTAGTATTGTCTGCAAAGTTACACACTGATCTTTCTGGGACATGTAGAACTAGTTTAAACATTTAGAACTGTGTATGCATGTGGTTAAATGTGAGGCTGTTTGAGCCACTTTGTGCAGGAGTTTTTTTGTTGTAAAAATCTTAACTTCATTGCTGGAATGTGCAGTGGGCAGTGGTTGTTAGCATGGTCAGTTACATTTGTCCAGCTGCAGACCGATTGTCTGTTTACATGACGTCTGAAATCAGACTACAATCGGTCGGGACCACGTGCATCAATTGGTTTTCTGAAAGCCTGTTAACAGTTTCTCAGTAGGCCTGTCCAGGTTTACATGCGCTTTGTAGAACTGGTTTAAATCGGAATAGGCTAGCTATCCAGTTTTCCTGGCCTCCATGTAAACGCCCTAATTGTTGTTGTTTGCAAAACATAATATAATATTGCCAGTGTTGTTTAATAAAGCTTCATAGGACACAAATCAGTCCGTTTTGCTGAAATCGCTAGTTTAAGCTCGTTTTATCCATAAAAGTGCAACTTCTGCCATTGAGTTCAATTGATTTGCATCGTCATGTCTACGGTATCGTAGTCTGCTAAAATGATTGATTAATGTTGTAATTATTAACTGTTTTTATGTAGGCCTATTGTACCTTTGTTTAACTGTCTTTGTCTGTAAAGCGTCTTTGAGTGTCTAGAAAAGCGCTATTAAAAAAAAATTATTATCATTATTATTATTATTCCCAGAGGAATATGGCGTCTCGCTGTTCGAGTTGTAGCAACAGAGAAGAGCTGGTGAATGCGCGTCTACTAATTTTATTTCTATGGTTTTAGGTCATTTCCAATTGAAAGATGCATCTATAATGTGATAATAAGGAACCACTATGATTCTAAATTAGTTGTACAAATGTAATATTAATGTAATAAGATTTCAAAGTGTTGGACACGAACATTCAGTTTACGAGTCACACAGTTGAGCCAGTCTAAGTGCAGAGTTGTGCTTTCTTTCAGAAGTTCTATTCACACAAACACACAGTTGTTTATTCATATCTCTGTGTACATATTCTGTTTGTGCAGATCTATAAGTAAGTTCCCAGAAGAGCTAAAGAAAGCCTTGGATCAATAATGAATAAGATGGTTTATATACGGCTGTGCTATTGTATACGTGATCCTTTTAATGGGCTGTATAGGGAAGATGCTCCAAATATGTTTTCAAATTGGGCAAAGTCTAACCTATAAAAGGAAATTCATTCATAAATCATTGTATTTACGAGATAAAAATATTCCCTTTGATGCGGCGTGGAGTTTGTGTGTTGTTAGTTTTCTATTTGCGTTGCTTTTCACAATCGAAATAGCCTTTAAGAGGTTCTGCCCTGGTTCAATAGTCTTGGGATTTCTATTTTTACCAGCACTTAGCTCTTTGTTTGAGTGAAAGCTCTGGCGGTGCTGCTCCATTGTGGCGAGAGCAGAGGTTGGAGCGTTTCAGCTGACAGACGTGTGTGCCAATGCCAATATTGATGTCCGCTGCTCTTAAGTTCTTCCCTCTCATCTGGTTTTCATTTAGACGTTATTTACATGACAACACAGCATCCAAAATGTCAGCAGTGAGTGGTAAAAATGCATGAGTCGGTGGAGACAATGTAAGAATTGAAAACACTCCTAAACTCAGTCTCTTTATCGTGATGTTAATGTTAAACCAAAGGAGATTTTAAATTTAATGTAGGTTTATTGGGTTGTTTAGGCTGTTTTGTTTACCTTTTTATATTGCCATGACTAATGTTTTCCTATAAAAATCAGCAAACTTGCAAGAAACATGGCGGTTTTGCCTTTATTTCTATGGTTACTATTGTTTTTTGACGTTGCGTCCTAAGCTCTGTTTGTAGTACAGTAAAAAAGTTAATGCTAGAATGGCGAGTCCGGAGGGTTGATGGTTATGTTTAGGGGAAATGGACAAGTTTAGGAAAAGAGTTTGAATAAATGTTAAGATAAAAAAATACAATTTTAGGCTTTGTTTGGTTTTGTTTCTTCCTATGCACACTTTTAAGTAGTAATTCCACGCAAACTTTTATAAATGAGGCCCTTAAGCAGGGAGAGTTTCTCAGCAGTTAAATGTTGTATTTTCCAAACATTGAGCTAATACTTAACTTAAAAACGATAAATACAGCTTATTCTATGTTGTTTGTCTGGGCATATGCCAAAATTTAACTCAAATTTTGAAAATACAGTCGCTTCAGACAGGACTATCATTCCCAAATCAGAGTCAATGCTGAATCTGAAGCAAAAGTTGATGTGTGCCCAGAAGCTTCTGCACAAAAAGCGGCAACACCTACGAGCACAAACAACATAGAATATGATATATTTATCATTCACTTTTTAAATGGGCTTATTTTTAGTTAAATGTGAACCTTACATTTGTGAAAACACAATATTTAACTGTAAATAAACTTAAGGAAACAGCTCAAAGCAGTGAAACTCATTAGCGTCATTAGATATTAGTGTTGAATTGAATGTTTTTCATGAGTTTCACGTGGCTTCATCACAAATAAACATTATTAAGCTTTCTTAACAGATTTTTTTATCTCATGTGATTGTTACAAGTGACAGATGACAGTTTTAGCTGTTTTTGACAGTTCAACTACTGAAAATATAGTCAAGTTAACAGTTTGAATGTGTGACCCCCGAGGGGAAAAAATCTCCGCCTGCCTTTAGCAAGCAGGCTAACTAAACTCTGCATTGTTGCCATGACAACTAAAAGCTTTTTGAAAAAATGTCTCCCAAACAAATGCTCCCCAGAGGTAAAAATATGGCCAAAAACAAACACGTTCATTATACTTTTGCCAATCAGACAAAAAGTTGATGAGACTTTTCCAGATAAAAGAAAGTCTGTGCACAACCTAGCTTAATCTTTATCGATAAACACAAACGCCCAGCTGCTCTAACTTCCTCCCTCTCGTCTGGTTTTCGTGCAGCTCAGAGACAAGTGGCCGTTTAAGTGCGCAGGGTGTCAGCAGACTTTAGTGTGATTAAAGAGCTCGCTGTAGGGATGAGAGAGGCAGCGCTGGCTTTGCAGAAGGAGGAGGATATCGTGGCACAGGGCTGGCAGACTGTGGTAGTGCTTTCATCTCTAATCGTTTTAGTCTCAGTCTATGGAAGAAACAGTGGAAACATGAGAAGAGATGGAAGAGAAAGCCTCTGCACTATGTTTGAACGAGGGAAACTGTGAGCTGAACAACATCGGCTCAGGCTTTGCTTTGTGTTTCCTTTGCAAATATTGCTTTTGTTTCTTGTTTTGACACAGTTACAGTCTGTGTTTGAACCATTGGCAAAGACATGAATGGTGACTTTTGTTTTTTTGTTCTAACTTATGTTGTCACTGTGCTAGTAACTCAATTCAGTACTAAGAAAATACTCTGTTTTCAATATGCTAGATGTTTATTTTAAGTCGTACTTTTAGAAAAAAGCCAGACATTTTCAACACAAAATATTACACTTTTGCGAAACAGTGTGGATTGCCAAATAAAATTGAAATATTTATGATGTCTACTTCAGCTTAGCTGTTTGAATTTTTATGCTTTTGACAATCCTGCACTTGACTTTTAAGTGACCAGAAGGAGGTTAGAATAAGTCACAATCTGTTTCAGCATTTGTCAAAACTGAGAAGAAAATCAGCCGCTGTTTGCATCCAACTATATCAGATTATTCTAATCAGGGGTCTCACACTCGACTGGAGCTGGGCCAAAATGGTCAAAGTCAGAGTTGGTCAGGGGCTGCACTTTAATATATAGACCTGACAAGGTTATTCATATGAAAAAAATTCTTAGGCTCTATAAAGCTTAATATAATGTATAATTTATGATTATTTAATATATGATTACTGGTAATATGTGATTAAAAAGTACATTTAAAAAAAGTAAATAAAAGTGAGTAACTAGGATCAGACTGTTCTTCTCATTTTGAACAAATTGTAAACAATTTGCTGCATTTCAGTGTGTCTGTACAGACACTATATGAAACTTTGTATTTATTTTAAATAGACAACACATATTATTGAACATTTGAATGTAAAAATGTAAAGATTATAGCCAACGTGGCTTATTACCATCTTCAGTCCCTCGGCAAGTTGATGTCAAGAACATTTAGGACAGAAAAAGACAACAACAGTCACACAAGGCCTCACACGTTTACCGCACAAACAGATAAAAAAAAAACTTGTTCATTAGAAATTAATCAGAAATCAAGCAAACAACCTCTCAGAGTTTAAAAATATAACAAAATGCAGCACAAATATAAAATATATTTGGTAAAAATTGTTATTTACATTTATTTATTGCTTGGCCACTTTTGATACTAATCAGAAATCATCCCAGGGGCCGCATAAAATCATTTTGAAGGGCTGCATTTGGCCCTGGGCCGTGAGTTTGAGTTGTTCTAAATGTTTATGTTTTCCACAAGTGATAGACGGCAGATTTGCTAAAACCTCGCCAAAACTAGAGAGTTGGTGAGTGGTGCAATCAATCAAATTTTAATCAAGTTTCAATCTTTTCTAATTTTGCTAAAGGTGCAGTTTGTTCTTTTTAATCGAGACGAGAGGAGCACAGCCAATCCTGCGTCAAGAAAACTGTTGTTTATCACAGAGAACCAAGAAACTGGGCAGCTTTTTGTGTTGAATGACAATTAAAAGTAGGGTTGTCTGTGTTCAGAAGATTTTAATTGAAAGATAAAACATATTGAGCATAAATACAGACATTGACAGTGCAATACATTATTTTAATTGAAGAAGCAGCATTGAAACTGCAATTAAATAAGCACATTAAATCTGTCGTATTGCCCAGACTAATCTCATTCAGTTAATGTAGTTGATTGATTTTGTGATGCATGGCTGTAGGTTTATATTGACAGACCTCAAACTTACAGATATTAGGAGTAAATACTTAGAAGTATTTATTAGATAGTGGTGTTTGGCTTCACCACATTAATCTACAGTAATTAAGATAAAAGGGCAGTGTACAGGAGGCTTGTTTTGTCACAAAGAATCGATGACTATGGTATTTTTTTCCTGTCTGTCTCCCTCTGACATCCACCTCCCTCCTCCTCCTCACAAACAAAGTTTATTTTCTCTTCACACTGTCTCTTTCCTTCACCAGAATAGTCTGTTCCCTGGGCCCATCTTGAACCATCTCCTCGGTGTTAACAGAAATAGATTTTAGGCTGAGTGCAGGCTATGCATCTATTTGCATTTTCATCGCCTCTAATGGTATTTAAGGTTTGCCAGAAGGGTCCTTCCTCTGCCAGGGGCTTCTCGAAAATGACATTACTTCTGGATTAGCTTATTGTCTCTGTACTAAACAAAAAGCTCTAATGAATTTACATTTGTTGTTACCTGTTTTGTCTTGTCCTCTGACTTTTCAAGACATTTTTTCCTTAGATTAAGCGTGTTTTATAAGAGACTATAAGTAAATTATTATTATTTTTACATTATTTTTAAAGTCACTTGGTAATTGGAATGGAACAATATCAAGAATAGTATTGAACCAATCAATACAGGTGCTTCAATTCAATTCTGGTGTTGGGTTTGTTCCTCGTGTGTCCCTCTAAAGCAGACCTGGGCAAACTGCGGCCCGAGGGCTAAATGTGCTAAGACAATACACTTGTAACATTTCAAGATTAAATTCACAATGTTATGAGGAAAAAGTCAAAGCCATAAAAAGCAAATATGCAATATTAAACTTTTAAAATTTGAATATTGTAATTTTGGATCATGGAACATTGCTATAAATATAAAAAAACTATTTTTTTATGTTTTTATGCAAACGTTTGACTCATCCAAGTCTAACTCCTGATAATATTTAGCGTTTTAATCTCCTAAAACTTCAAGACAGTTTCAACTTCTCATCAGAAAATGTCAAATTTCGTCCTGTTCATGTGATTTTTTTTTGGAAGCTCAATTAATCAAGTATTTAGTTCTATACCAGTTTTATTGTTGATGAGAATCGGATTTCGGTTCTTTTGTCAAACCTAAATCTACATCTCCATGATGTTATCAAGCGACGTTACCTCAGCTCAAATTTGCCAAAAATCTAATATTCAAGTCACTTTTGCTTTCTAAACATCTAATCAATTCATTGAAAGCCAACTAATCAATTACCAAAATAATCATTAGTTGCCACCTTAAAGTTCTTCATTATATACTTAATAAAAATATAATTGTTTGTGAAAATATTCCCCTTATTTACAGTTATTGCAGTGACATTTTCTTGTACAGATTTGCTATAGCAGTGAGTGACTGTACGCTGAACTCTATACTGTTAAACCTCAGACTGTGTCATTTGCATAACAATAGCTCAACACGTCTGTCCCAAAAAAACAGAGCTGAAATGAGAGCACAGCTTGACTCCTGGGACGGGGGGCGAGGATCTATGGCCCCGTGGCTGCTCGAATGGGAAAGGCAGACATGACACATAATGGGCAGCTATTGTTTTGTCTTGTATCGCGCTGGTTTAATGGCAGATGTACAAGAGCTGCTAGAGCTGACCTAAATGTGTTCAACTGAAGTAGGAACATGGCACCTCTATGGACCGAAACAATTCAATTTATGTAAGCTTAGTGTTTTATTAAACGCTGCACTGGTCTTGATAAGTAATATGTTGTAAAAGAGGGAGAAAGTATGGATAACACATAACAGTCTCATTAAAATGTATATATGTTTATGTTCCTTTTTGCTGATTCAATGTGGCTCTATTTCACGCTTCACGAAGATACTTTTTCTTTGGATTTAATGGTTAAGTTTAGGTCTGAAGTTATAAAAATGGGTAAGTTTAGGTCTGGGGTTTGGAGTTGGAGATTAGGATAAGATCTGGGCAACAGTATTGTGAATGTTGTTTTGAAGATATCCAGAAGTTGAATATTGTATCTATCGTGAAGTGATGCTGTAGTTAGGCAAGGCAAGTTTTAATATATATTGTATCAAAAATTGTACATTTATCAATTCAAAGAACAAGAGAGATAGTTTATAATGGTAGATTGCTGTGTTTTTGTTATTACAAATATTTGTCTGATAATTATTCACACTAGAAAAAATGACCATCTTAAATTAGAAAACAAGGAGCTTTGCGTGCCTGTAGTATTTTTCATTTTTTCAGTAGATTCTGATTGGTTTGAACATGATGCCAACAGAACATGTATAAAATATCTCATTTTACTGTAAGAAAAATACACTTTGAATTAGTAAAAAACATTTTGTGTTCTTGTAACTAAATTTGCTTCTTCTACATCTGCTTTATGTTAGACAAACATGCTCAATCATGATAAACACAACATCATTCGGTCAATTTCAAATTTACTAAAATATTTAAGGTTGTCACTTTCCAGCGTAACTAATGTGAACACAGATTTTAACACTTTTATGTTGAACTGACAGAAGATCGTCCAATTATCGTTATCGAGATTTGCTCAAATCTTATTGAGATATTATTTTTGTCAATATCGCCCAGCCTTAATTAGGATTAGAATTTTGTTAATGTATTTCATAAAAAAAAAAACAAGTTTTTACATCCATATAGAAATTAATGGGGCTGCAACACATAGCATACATACGCAAACAAAAGAACAAGTTACACACATTAAATTTGCATGGAATACATGTGCATGTCAGTGAGATCGGGCGGCATATCACAAAACTTCCTGATAGAGTTGTTGGTCATACATCTTTTGATATTTGGAGATACTGTGATATTTTTAAGCAACATGAATTCATTATAAATTGAGATGTTCTGCATTAAACAAGTGTGAATGAAACAAAACACAGCTTCATGCATCTTTTGAAGAAACAATATTATATCAAAGAACAAAAACATGTGTAACCATTTAATCACATTCAAATTTAGAAAAATGTTAATATTATTCTTTTGAGTTTTTCTGACATTTTATTGACCCCATCTTTCCATCTTGAGTCGTTGACTTCAAGTCTTTCAGTGCTGTGACCAAGTCTTTAGCACCGTCTCGTCCAACGTGTCCTCAGTGAAGCCAGAGTAAAGGACAGGGCACTTCTAAAGACCTTTGTGGCCTTTAAACTCCCTGAGGCCGTTTCTGTGCTGCTCAGTGACCTCATGTCGTCTGGTCCTGTTAACAGTAGGAAATATGGCAAATACAATGCATTGCATACACTAAAAAAATAAAATTACAGAACTAAAGAACCTACAGCTCTCCCATTAAACTAGCCAACTCAATCGACTTAACATTATTTATATATTTTTTCATTTTTGTGTAACTTTAAGATTGAAATAAGGCAGCAAAAACACATCTAAACAGATTTTACACTGCTAAATAAAATATAAAAAGCGTCAGAAGACTTATTCTGGTCAGAAAAGGGTGAGACAATGACTACAGTTTCTGTATTTGCAGCAGGAGGTCGACACTAACTTCAAATACAGTATGTAACCATCACAGAGACTTACAAAGACATTTAACAAGGTAAAAATGTCATTGCATTTTGTTAGTCAAGGACACACATTTGTTGGAGCATTGGTGGAGTAGTAAAACTTTAGTCTGAATAATCCAAACTGATATCTCTTTATATTATTTTATACAATCACTGGTACAGAGTTGGCCTGGAATTTTCCGAGCCCGTGAATCTTATCAGAGAAGGGAAGTGTCGGTAGAGGAGAGACTGGAATGACTTGGTGCAGAGCTGCTGCTTTGGCGCTTCGAGGGTTGTTCCTTTTTAAGTGCCTCCTTTGTTCCTCACTCAGAGCAGGAGAGAGGAACAGAGGAAGTAAGTGGAAAAGAGCTTGTTTTGGGTGTTGAGCTGCTTTAGACAAAAATAGTAGTGTGTCACTTTCAGATCCAGGAATATATAAGGTTGAGAGCTGCAACGCGCTAATCGATTAACTTAACTAATTGTCAACTAATTTAGTAATAGAATAATCATTAAGTGGTCTTTATAGGTTTTAAACATGTGTAAACTGAAAACTATGTTGTATGACCCCAACTGGGCAGCAGTGACATAGAAAATGTGTACATTTGAGGCTTTTATAGAAAAACAAACAAACAAAAAATAAGTCAGTGTTACTAGTAAACACAAACTTGATCTTGAATTGAGTAAATGTGACTAAAGTTGAGTGATTCTGGAAAATCTACAACATATTTCTGTGATTATTTTAATCGCACTAGCTATTTTTGCTGTTTTTAAATGAAAAAATGCATGTCCTTCTCTATTTTTTGCAAAACTGTTTATTTTTTAAGATTGTTCCATTAGTAAATCATTTTTTTAACTCATCTCAGGGTCTTTTTGTGGCTTTTGACATTTTCTTTTTTACGTCATTTTGTCTGTATTTGCTGGATGGAGCTGAAAATGGTCTCAGGTTAATCATTTTTGAAGATTCATAGAACTACTTCTTCTTGACACGTAACACCAAATATGTGTAATATTTCAAATATTTGTAACCCTTTATTGTCCAGTAAACATACAAAACACCATTGCACTGCTGATGAAAATCTAAAAAAAAATTGTGTAGAACTTTAAAAAGTCTAATCAAAATGGAATGAACTTTATCTGCTTTTTAGCCAATGCCATTGGTCAATAACTGGCAGTGAAATAGTTTTTTCCCATTTTTTCTGTAGTGTGAGATTTGGTGTAAAAGTCACACTCTTATCCTTAGAGGCCTGTGTGTGGACTCTTTTTTAAACATCCATAAGATTGTCATATTTTCATCTTTTTCCCAACTTTAATAACTCAGATTCATAGAACTTACTTCCTGGATTTTTTAAAGTTCTATAAATTTTTTAGGTTTTTCATCAGCTGTACAATGGTGTAAAAAAACTCCCAAAACAAACGACTTCAGCACTTCAATAACATTATTTTTAATCTAATAATTTTAACATTGTGTGTCGCCTCTAAACAAGTGTTTATTATTTTGCCATATTTTCATAGTTTTTCTAACATTCATAATGACTTTTAGACATGAAAAATCCATGTTTCAGTCATAAATGTATGTTTAGTAAATCACACCTGAAAAGTTGCTAAAATTAATCTGTTTTACGGCACAAAATTCATAAGAGACTTTAAACAAAGAATCCCACTTAACAACTCTGAGGCTAAGAGAAGTTGGTTTAAAAAAATATGCTGCATTTGAACAGACAGGAAATCACGATATGACGATTTCATCAAAAGGAGAATGTCAGAGAGATGAGCTCACGATTTGATTTTATCCCAATATTGCCCAGCCCTGATCGTTAGTTGCAGCTCTAATAAGGTTTATCTGTACTAATACTTGTAAACCTTCTCTCTTGTTATTTACTCACATCTTTTCTGTAATCTGAATATCATCAAATGTCCAGCTGCCACTTTCAGCTTTGCCAAGTTGCTAAATTGTCTCTTTACTGTGACTGTTGTAGAAAGTTTGCAGCGGAGAGCCAATAATGTCAGCTGACTCATTCTCCGTCTGAGGAAATGGCTGTAGGCTTCTGAGCTGTCCTACTTTGAGTGGAAGTGGGAGCTTCAACACGAAAGCCTGGATTCTCACTCTCCATTCACTTCACAAACACAACCTCTTCCTCACGGTTTCATTAGATTCCCTGCTGTCAGTCTTGTATCTTCTTACGGCTGCAGCTAACAATTGTTTTGGTAGTTGTTCGGTTAGTTGTTCCAATTCTTTGGATAATTGAGTAGTTGTTTAGAATGCAAAAGACACTTGAATAAAAGATTTTGCAGATTTTGAGCTGAGCATCACAAAAGAATGTTCTAAAGGTGCAAATTTACAGACAAACAATTTTTTACCCGAAAAACACTAAAATTACACAATTTTCATCTCTTGTCACCTGAGTTGTTTTTTTTTTTCTGCTCAAACATGTTTTGGAACCTTTATAATAAAATCAAGAAAGTATTCCAAGTATTGACCTTCGCTCCTCGTGGGAACGCCCACTTCTCCATGATGGAGACAAAAGCGCTGTCTGTGAGCATTACAGCTGTGAAACTTTGTCGAAAACCTGCCTGTTTCTAAGTTACCTAATTAATTTGTAAAATGGCTGTATCTTGTGCGATGCGCTGCACTAACAAGCAAGGAGGTTTTAAGTCTAAACCTGTAGCTTATTTGTTTACATTTTGATGAAAACAGAAGACACCAGTGGATGGCAGCAATAAATCAAAAGACCTAAATCCCTCTAAGTAAACAACATAGTAAGTCAGTGTTAATGAGAAAAAAATGTATGACATTTGAAAAAAAGATGCCATGAATATCTGAAACAGCCTGCATTATGCGTGGCTAACAGCCTCACATGACACAGCTAAGTGACTGAAAACCAAACTCTTGTAGCTTTTAAATCTGCTCCAGTGTGAGACAAAACCCTGTTTACCACAGAATGGTGCAAATCATGAGGAGTAAAGTCAGGCAAACTTGTAAATGTTATTTATTCGGCAAACATAGCAGGAGGAAGAGGGCATGGATCAGCTAGCATTCATTAGATTTTCCAATACAAAAAATTAGGGATGCACCGATCCAGCTTTTTCTGTTCCGATATCGATCCCGATATTTGGCTTTAACTATCTGCCGATACCCGATATCAACCGATACTAGTGAAAGGACTGAAATTGCTTCTTTTTCTAATAAAAACTTAATACATTTGGTCATATTGTGTTATGTAACTGTTGTTTATAGTGTAAGTCACAATTTAACAACTTAATCTGAATAAAATGTCCAATAATATGAATTGCTATGGATCAACACCAGCCTGTTAATAAGTCTCATTATGTCCAATTAAAGGTACAGCCACAATATCAGCTGAACCGATATCATGGAGCCGATACCCGATCCAGCAAAATGGCCTGGATCGGCACTGATATCCGATCCAGGTATCGGATCGGCGCATCCCTACAAAAATGTTGTACTTGTCTAAAGATGTCCTACTTCCACAGACAAATGTACCGAACATTTTTATAACATATTTATAAATATTTGAGAATTTGTTTAGCGCTCCTGTAATGCTGCATACATGCACTTCAGCCCTCCATCATAGCGCAGCCACTGATCATGTGATGTAGGTGCAAAGGAAATACTTTAAAAGAACACAATTTGGCCTTTTCTGAACAGTTTTAGAATGATCGACTACAATTACTTTTTTGCTTTACATGAACAAAAATTTGTCAAACATGCTGCTTTCAGTAAAAAAAAAAGAGTAAATACCAAGTCAAATTGTAAATTTACATCTTAAATAATCTCGCAACTCTTAGATTTTGCTTCGCGACCCACACTTTGGTAACCACTGCTTTAACCATTCAATGACTGATACATTTAGTTTTTGTTGAATCTGTTTGTTCTAATCCTCTGACAGAGTCAACCAGTGTCCTCGTTACATAAACTTTGTCATCAGTTTTAATTTGAGCTGTGCAGTTTCTTGATTTGTTGGAATTCTGATTGACTCATTACGATGCTCTCACAGCGACGAGCGATCAGACACAGAATCTGTCCTGTTAGAAATCAGACGGAGCAGAGCTAACCCAAATATTGTGCTCCAGTGGTGCCCGCTTTCTTTCAGCGCCTTTCAATTATTTAGGATATTGCTCTATTCTTGAGTTGTATTCTCTAAAAAGACTAATACTTCTGTCTGGCTTTGCTATAAATGACTTGAGATTGCATACTGTTTACTCTAGACTTGTATTTATTTATAGAAGTTTGTAAGGTGGAAATTGACTTGACATAATTTTTTTTTTTAAGTGAAGTTAAGGTGGTTGAACTGATTTAAATAGTTTTCTTTAAGGACATTTGTTTAAGTTTTCATTTCAAGGTTTATGCATTGTTTTTCAATATCTTTGATCCAAATGCTATTAAGGCAATTTAAATTGGTTTAGGTTACATTCGGATTTCAGAAGTTCTTTAAATTTTCCATGTTTACTCTTCAATTTTTGATTTGATGACTTAAAACTGGAACATTTACGACAACTCATTAACTCTGGAACATTATTTGTTTTGTAAACATGCTCATACAATCTCAGAAAAATGTTTAAAAGATTATTTATAGTCACACCTTAATAAAACCTTACTATAGATTCAATTTTTCATGAACAAATGATTAGCCTATTAGAAGAAAATGTTTTTTAAGTCTTCGGAACAATGTAATTATTGTGAACCCTTTCCACCAACCATAGATGTAACAAACAGAAATTATTTATTTTAAACATCCTATGTAACATGTGTTGCTCACTTACCTAATGTATTGTGGCTAACAGCAGTTAGCCACAATGCTAACAATAACAACAAACTAATGCTGCGTTCCAGGCAACTGGGATATTTCCCAGTTGAAAATACCGGTTCCCAGTTCAAAGCGTTCCAACTAAGTCAACTCGTAAATAAAGATTATGGCTAATTCTAACTATTAGGCTAAACAAAAGTAATGTTAAATAACCATAACCAGGGACATTTTTTGTGGGATTGTTTATCTTGTATGTGAAATGGAACTTCTTCGACAAGGTCCTAGTTCCCAAGTGGTATTTACCAGTTTGAGTGAAGTTCCAGTGCATTTTTGCAAGTGGGAAGTAGGAAATATCCCCGTTCTCATTGCCTGGAACTCACCAAAGCTTAGTGGAGTTTTGTGAACAAACTGGACGTTATTAGACTGGACATTGCAGACTAATTTTCACCTGAATAGATACATTACTCAATATCTGTGCTTGGAGGAAATTGATTTTTATATTATTTTATTATCTAAAAAAATCAGGTATAGTCCCTTAAAATAGCACTAAAGGGAAAAAAAATCATACTTACCATTTATTTTTAATCATGTTTTGTTCCTGCTTTACAAGGCAAAATGAGGTGTAGTTATAAAGTTATTTTTAACTGAGGTGTAGTTATTAGTTGTTAAAATTGTTTTACTGTAATCAAAAAATACTAAAACTTGCATTACTTGATTGTACTAAGTGAGCAGAACATTGGAGCTTATTTCAAGTGAACTGAGCTCAATCATTTCGACAATCAGACGCGAGCATCTGGTTTTACAGCTTCTCTGTCAGTTCTTGCTTCTTCTGACAGAATCAAATCTACTCTCCAGCGACAAGCCCAATGTGTCACTCAGCAGTCGGATTTGATTGCGAGCCATTACCGTTTCCCGTCAGCGTGAACCCATTTAGTTCTCCTCCAAAAGTACGTGATTTTACTGTAAAACAAGGCAACGTCGTCAGCATTACTTCAGGTCTGTTGCCAAGGTTTGTCTGTATTTATCGAGTGTCTTTGCGTCGTGCCATTGGCGTATTGAAGCTGAATCTCTCACGAGGACTGGACCGCCCACGTGCTGGATAATCATATTCACCAGAGGCATTAGCATAAGTTTTGAATGTGTTGCACAGAGAGTTCTTTTTCTGCAGAATAACTCTTGCAATCCCAACAGGATCTCAGTGGTTTCTGACTCATGCTTCAGCGAGTGGATCTGACAGATTGTGGTGTTTCTGTAGATTCTCACAATTTCTTTTGGCTTATTCTGTTTGTCTGTAGCTCTCTCTTCCTATACATCATTCACATATTAGTTTGTTGTTCCTCACATTACATTTATATGAGCTTAAATGTACATGTTTTATTTACAATTATGCATAATCTTTGAGTTAAATATCCCAAAATTCAAGTCCTAGTATTAGTCCATTCTCATGTCCTGTCCAAAGTCACCTCTCTACCAAGTTACAGTCACCTCCAAAATATTCTTAACGCCCAGATGAAATTAAACAATGGTCACGCAACACTGACAGAAAGATATGTTTCCACATTTTGAACACAGGAAGTTATAGAGCTGTGCAATATATCGAATTTTAGATAATATTCTGACTGTTGTCTTGAAGATATGCAAAAACTGAATATCGACTATACTGTTAGTAAAAAGGCAACAAAAAAGGTTGTTAAAAAACTACAAATTAAAAAAATTACATCATAAATGTTCAAATAAAGTTAGACGGTCATTATTTGGTCACTCAACTTAGTTGAAAGCACACAAACTTATTTTTTTACATGAAAATCTTGTTAGCTGCACTTTTTCTTTATGAATACTATATTATAGGGGTGTGCATTGCCTCCAATCTGGCGATACGATACGTTGATAAATCCTGATACAGAGGCCCACAACGATATATTGCAATTTTTCTTTAATTTTGGTCTTTTACAAAGTGAATTATTATTGTTTGTTTTGATTAGTCGAAAAAGAAAATTAGACCCATAATTACAAATGATGAATAACAGTATTGATACTCAATGATTTGTTCTGACAGTATCAATACTCAGTGATTCTCTCTGACAGTATAGTTAATGGCAACACAAAGCTAATCAAGTTTCGAAAATTAATAAACCACTTGTCTCTTTTATAATGTATATAGTAATAATTTGTGTGCCAAGGGTTAACAGTAGATTGTCTTCTTAAAGACACAGTGCTGCCCTCTACTGTCCTGGCTGAATATGCACATTTTGAACCAGTGACATTGAATTCAGTTGAAATCAAGGATACAAAGCATCCTCATTAATATGCATGACGTCATCAAAATATCGATATTGAAATTTTAGTATCGATACGAGTATTGCTGTGTCGGGTATTGCGATATATCGCCAAATAAATATTTTTGGACACCCCTACTATATTAGCATGCAAACCCCGAAGTTTGTGTGGTCTTTTTGGGTCAAATATTTGGTCAGAACATTGAGACACTTGTTTTGAGAAAGGAGGATCTTTTAGTTGACTATTTTATTGGTAATCTTAAGTAGACCAAAAATGTCTACTGCCTAATTTTTCTGATCATTAAGCTTCAACTAATACACTTAAAGTTAGGGTAGCTAATTTTTTTAGTTGTGAATTAGTAAACTTTGTGTTTTCAAATTAAAAGTACAAGATAAATGCAGCACTTTGTGGAAAAATAAGACTTTTGAGTACTGTCTGACTCTGAACTGAATAATAAAGAATTTTAGTTCTAATCAGGAGCAGAATGCAGCGCTCTGATTGGCTGAGCTTGGGCAGTCCTCTTCAGTTTCACTTTGTTGTTTGTAAAAAGAAGATTATGAGCCATCATTGCAACCAACATGAATGCTTGTCAATAATAACCATGTGTTGAAGGATTTATGAGAGGAAGTCATCAAATTTAAAACATAAATTGTGTTTGCAGTGTGAAAATCAGCTACCTCACCTTTAAATATGTGTTTGTTGGACTTACATAATATCGTCTGAATATCGTAATCGAGACGTGCCAAAAAGAGGATAAGGTATCCATTTTTGTCAATATCTACCAGCCCTAAAAGCAGCTTTTGCACTAATACATGCCTTTGTTTAAATTGTGTGAGAAACCTTTCCATTTGTTGTTCTTAATACTTAAAGAAATATAATCTTTTGTCACGTCAGCACATCTTTTGTGAAGTCTTCGATTACTTGCTCCTGGCGTTTTGACACTTTTGATGGACGACCACAAAACCCTGAGTGAGTGAAGTGTGAGATGAGCTGAGTGGGGTTTGTCTGACCTGCTGTCACACCTCAGACCAGTCCGATTAGAGCCGCGCTGACCTCTTAATTACAGACAAATCTACTGAGATTTTGGGTCGTTAGCCTTGACAGATGGCTTCACTGTTGTTGTGCCGTTCTCTGTTAATGATGATTTTTAAGGTTCATGACGATGTGTTAATGAAATGCACAAGACTGTTGTGGATTATATTTAATTATAGCTTTAAAAAGTAGTCGAGTTTAAGTCTGTTGGTTTTAAAGAGATGGAAACTAGGGCTGGACGATTTGGGGAAAAGATCTACTTGCAATTTTTATGACCAGTTTTGCGATATATTTTATTAACAGAATTCAGTTTAGAGTTCACACTTAGAATAGACAAAAAGGCCTAAGGCCCAAAGTCACTGGGATAGGCTCCTGTCACCCGCGACCCCTAATGGGATTAAGCGGTAGAAAATGAATGAATGAATGAATGAAAATGAAATGTTAATGAATTGACAAGTTAATAATTTAAGATATTGTTTAAACATGATTGAATAGATCTAATCTTATGAAGGCAGACACAGAAGGTCATGACATTTACTTTAAAAATTGCAGCTTTTGTGATTTCCTAAAAGGCAACTTCTGAATTTGTGATTTTGATTTGATTTTGATTAATTGTTTAAACATAGCTGACTGTATTTATATTTGGTATTTCTATGAAATCCAAAAGTTTGGCAGATCAACCAAGTCATTTTGATGCAACAGATTTACTAATAAAAAGATAAGCTAGAACTTCTGGTAACACTTTAAAGTACCGCCCGCTAGTTAATAGGTAACTACGGGGGTACTTACTGGTACTTACTGGTACTTCTGGTGTTAGTACCAGTGGTAGTTACTGGTAACTACAGTGGTACTTGTAGTGGTACTTAGAGTCACAAGTACTGGTAACTAAAGTGATAGTTACCAGTATATTTAGTATTAACTACAGTGGTAGTTCACTGTCAGTTACTATAGTAATTGATAGCTAACTAACACTGACAGCGGGTCGTATTTTAAAGTGGACAAGGTGGTACTTCACTGTCAGTTACTATAGTAATTGATAGCTAACTAACACTGACAGCGGGTCGTATTTTAAAGTGGACAAGGTGGTACTTCACTGTCAGTTACTATAGTAAACTCACTCCCTCAGGTATAGGAACCCACAAACAAACTGGGCCAAGGGGAGCGTTCCCTTTAGCTCAATGCGTTTGTCAGGTTGACCGGCGCGTGGGAGACCCGGGTTCGACTCCCGCTCAGGACATGTGTAAGACCATACCCGTTACACTATCAATTACTGTAGTAACTGACAGTGAAGTACCACCTTGTCCACTTTAAAGTATGACCCGCTGTCAGTGGTAGTTAGCTATCAATTACTGTAGTAACTGACAGTGAAGTACCACCTTGTCCACTTTAAATACGACCCGCTGTCAGTGTTAGTTAGCTATCAATTACTATAGTAACTGACAGTGAAGTACCACCTTGTCCACTTTAAAGTATGACCCGCTGTCAGTGGTAGTTAGCTATCATTACTGTAGTAACTGACAGTGAAGTACCACCTTGTCCACTTTAAATACGACCCGCTGTCAGTGTTAGTTAGCTATCAATTACTATAGTAACTGACAGTGAAGTACCACCATGTCCACTTTAAAATACGACCCGTTGTCAGTGTTAGTTAGCTATCAATTACTATAGTAACTGACTGTGAGGTACCACCTTGTCCACTTTAAAGTACGACCCGCTGTCGGTGTTAATTAACAGTTAATTAATGTAGTAACTGACAGTGAAGTACCACATTGTCCACTTTAAAATACGACCCGCTGTCAGTGTTAATTAACAGTTAATTAATGCAGTAACTACCAGTGAAGTACCACTGTATTAAACTGTACAAGAAGACCAGCTGTCAGTGTTTTTTTTTTTTTTTTTTGGAACTATTACCAACTTTTACTGTAATTTAGCTAGTGCTCAATACATTATTTACTAGTAACTACTGTTTAAAGCTCAACCAGCTGTAGTATGCAAATGTTTTTTGGGGTTTATTGATAAACATTTTGTAAATTGTTAATGTGTTTCATATCTGTTGTGGCTGTGAGCATAATAAAGAGGTGTCTCTTTGTATTAGATTGCCCAGTGTTTGATTTTTATCATAATCTGTATTATACACAATATTTGCAGTAATAAACTTCTTTCATAACAGTCTTTACCTTTGTTTGTGTAGCATCACAAATAGAACCACCAAGTACACAATTAAGTATCACTAGAGGTACCCGTATAAGTACAACTAATTAGTACAAATGATGCCACCATAATCCCAATTATCATTCCACAAAAGTACCAGTAACTATCACTATAATTAATACTTAACTAGCCGGTAACTGTCACTTTAGTGACCAGTACTTGTGACTGTAAGTACCACTACAAGTACCACTGTAGTTACTAGTAAGTACCACTGGTACTAACACCAGAAGTACCAGTAAGTACCCCCGTAGTTACCTATTAACTAGTGGCGCTATTTTAGTAACTGTCAATTAAGTACTAGTAACTACCACTGTAGTTAATACTAAATATACTGGTAACTGTCACTTTAGTAACCAGTACTTGTGACTCTAAGTACCACTACAAGTACCACTGTAGTTACCAGTAACTACCACTGGTACTAACACCAGAAGTACCAGTAAGTACCAGTAAATACCCCCGTAGTTACCTATTAACTAGCGGGCGGTACTTTAAAGTGTTACCGAACTTCTCTATATGAGAGTGAATGAAGGAGTCTTTGATTCTTCACCAAAAAAGTCAGTTCTCAAACAAAAGCTGTAATTATAGATTTGTCTTGAATAAATTGTAATACTTCTTCTGTGATAATGAGGAATGTCCAGTTGTAATTTCCCACTTTTTTAAGTGTGTACTAAAGACTAAAGCCGAAGTGTTTAGTATGCTCAGGTCGTTTCTTTGTATTTCCTCCTTGTCCCATGTGACCAGCCCAGAGTAAGTGCGGTCGGAGCTGGGACTGGCTGTCCTCTCTGTGTGCCTGTCACAGAGGCGCTCAGGCGTGGGGCATCCTCAGTGCCAGGGCGGAGGAGGTGGGGTGTTTAAGAGCAGTTGGTGCTCTGGGACTTCTTCTTCTGACTCGCTCTCTTCAGGTGTAGTTAACTCTGTCACAGAGGTGACCTTGCAGCTGCTATTGAACAGAACAAACCAATAATCCACCTGCTTCAGTCTAAGACGCAGCAGTTCGAAGAGAACAAGCTGTGATTCTCTCTTGTTCATTTAGTTTGATTTATGTTCGTAAACTACCACTGATCAATTCAGTCTGCCAGGCTCTAACAACACACAGTGTGAGGGAAGAAGGACCGTTTTATCCACAAAGGACCAGCTGTTCACAGATCACAGCACAACGTGTCATTCATTTTCACAACAAGGCTTAAAAAACTTTTTTAAACTCATTAATTGCAAAGTTCTAATAAGCTTCTACACACTGGGCTGGAGGAACAAGACCTATAGTTTAGACAGAAGTAAGAATAATGCACTCAGTTACTGATTACTACTTATTTTGTTCTTTAACAAGCAGTGGCTGATTTCACATAATTATATATCAGATACAATAATTCAGTGTGATTGTTTGGGTCATAGGGTCACATACAAAAGGATAATAAGAACTCCTACTAATACGTATCTTTGTGTTTGCTTAGGTTTTGGGATGAATATACTGTAATTATGAAACGTTCTGATTGTTGCTTATTGTCTGCTTTTGTGGTTGTACAAGGATTAAGATTCATCTTGTTTAAATGTTTCATAAATTACACATTTACAATTTACAAATACTGTTCTGAAAAAATAATTCTAATCTTTGTCTCCGCCATAAAACATGTTTGATTTAGCTTCTGTTCGTCCTCTGTGCAGCCTCTGGTCTTTTTTATTCTGCTCTTTTCTGTCTGAATTTCCAACCGTCATTTTCTGGTGAGGTCATTAGGAAAATGGAGTGAAATTCCTGGGAAGTCCTTAAATCCTGTGAATTGTATTGAAGGGTTGCTAGGCTGCTGTGTATAGAGCCCATTGTAAACCGGTGCATAGATTCAATGGCACTGCAGCTGGGAGTGTCGATGACCCACAATGCACCCTGCATTCCTCCGCTCTTTAGCACCAAGTGGAGCGGGGGTTCCTCTTATTTTATGTTTTTCTGTTACAGGGAATCCAAAATTAGGCTCTTTTCATGATTACAGTTTCAAAGAACAGTCTGGGCCTCTTTAATTCCAGCGCTACAGGAATCTATAACAGCGGCGGTTGGCAGGTGCACAGGATTTGTTGAATGTTAATCTGAAGCGTAACTATCTTTTATTGTAAAGGTCACCCTGCTGCTTCCTCTGCTGGTTTCTCCTCTTTTATCTGAAGGAAACATGAGAGCAGAGTCTGAGTCGTGCATCCAGTCAGAGACGATAATCTGATCAGTTTGTGAGACATGTTCAAAGGTTGGATTTATCAGGCTGAACATTTACATATAAGAGCTTTTGTTTTTACCCACGTCGCATTTTTGTTTAAAAACTTTATATTTAGGGACGCATCGATACAATGCTGGACTGGATATCGACTTCGATCTATAGAATTTTACTGGATTGAGAATTCATTATTGGTTCAGTCAATTTCTTGGTTGTACCTGGAAGTGAACTTATTACACTGCAAAAAATGAATTTCAAGACAAGTTAAAGTTTCTTGATTCTAGGATTTAAACCTATAGGATAAATATATCATTTTTAGTCTACGTCATAGTGATGTCACAGCTCCAGCCGGAGGCAAAAAAAGACAAAAAACTCTTAGCCCACGCATTTAAAAGTTCAAGGTATTGTCGTGGTTAAAATATGGTTTCATTTTGAACTGTACAGAGGACATTTGTGTCTAATGTTAGCCTGACTTTACCCAGGCAGACTAGTGCAGTTTGATGTTCAAATGTGTCTGTTTTATTTAGAATTTTATCTAAAAATCTAGGCAACACTGTACTGACCATTATTTCCTGCTTTAGTGAAGCCTTTGACCAGAGGTAAACGATTTTCAGAGCTACAAGCAACCAGTTTTATTGGGCTTTTTAGTCCAAGCACTAATGGGAGGTGCACACATTAGCGTATTTAGCATTAGCTTCAAGACATGAATGAACCGTTAAAAGACAAGCATTTAGCCACTACTGAGTCTTGCAAAGTAAAACGAACCTGAAACAAATGTAAAAATCACAGCTTTAGCCTCGTGAAATGAGCAGATCCAGATCCTCAGACGAACCACACAAGCTCAGACAAAATGCTTCTATCCACTAGAACAATAAATCACGATAACATATTCTGACAGCTTCGAACAGTACCTGACATTTTCTTCAGCTTTTGTGTTTAAAAATCCCTCCCAAAACGTGCTAATTTACACTGGATTAAATGGATGCAGTTCGGCCCCAAAGTTTACAAACATGGAAGAGGTCTATAACAATACAAGAGCAATGTGACCCAATTTAATGTGTTTAAGAGGAAACTAGTTTTTTCTTAATGATGATGAAGATGATTAACAATTACATAAAGAAGAAAGTGAAATATAAAAATAACTGATGCTAAGATCCCAACAGTAAAGACAAGTAGATGTTCATTGTCAGCCCCAGTGAGCAAAGAAATGAACTTAATGAAACAGTCATGGTGGTGACAGAAGCAGCTCTTGATTGTTTGTTTCCTGCTGCTCTGAAACTGTCGCTCCAAATTCCTCCATGATGATCTTACTCACATTATTATTTTTACTAATGCAGCAGTGTCGTAGCCTCTTGTTAAATCGCTCATGACCATTGTTTTGTTTTCTCTCTTCACTTTTGTGGGTTCAGTCTAAATGTGTTTTCTCTTTCACTACAAAGGGATAAACATTGTTATTCTCCGCGGTGCATTCATAATGTAGGAAGGAAGAAGGAGATTTGTTGCTCTGTCTGGAAAAATAGACGAGTGTTTGTTTGGCTTAAGCACAAATACCAAACTCCAGACAGAAAAGAAGCAGGTTTAATAATACTTTTACAGCATTTCTCTTATAGCGATATCGACAAAACTAAATATCTTAATTGTTTGTTGTTGTGGTTGTTAGCGTATCTCGACAAGATTTAGGCAATGATATTAAACTAACGATTATTTTATATTAATCGATTAGTTGTTTAGAATGTAAAAGTCACTGGAATACAAGAATTTTGCCAGATTTGAGCTGAGAAACTTGAATCTTGTTTCGACTAAGTTTTGGCTGTTTTACGATGTGATTTGGTGATGGAAAATGATCTGTAAAATATGTGGTTTTACTTAGAATAAAGAAATTATAAGCATTCTAACTTGACATTAGAAAATATATTAGACATATTGACAAATTTAGTGTAAAAAAGGTCAATTTTTGCCTAAAACAAATCAAATTTTCTTAATTTTATTTAAAATGAACTTTTTTTCATCTGACTTTGTATTTTTTCCGGTGCAATTCCATCTGAGAACATTCTAGAGGTGTTTACATCATAAAAACAATAACATTTTTTGCTCATCATCATCATTATTGTTGGTCAAAATTGTTCTCAGCTCAAGGCATGTTTTCAACTCTAAATAAAAATATTTACCTATTAATCAATTACTAAATTGGTTGGCTATTATTTAAATAATCAATTAGTTGCGATTAATCGATTAACTTGTTGCAGCTTTAAGTCAGTCCAACAGAAATGTGGTTTAATTATGTTTCTTTTGCGTCCTAGCTATAGAATGTAATGGTGTCCTTGTTTTACCCATTACTGTAATAACTTCAGACTTTTAAGGAGTAATTCCACACATTTCTTTTCTTTGTTTACTAGACTCATTTATCTTTTGTATTTCAACAACAACAATTAATAATTTTAGCTGTCAAGCATCTGTATTAAATATGACATGCCTGGAAAATTACCACAAACTATCATCTAAATGTGAATATTTAACATGTGGCTCATATGTATTTATATTTTCATCAGACAGACAATGACTCGACTCAGTGCTGCTCTTTGGTTTACGTTCAGTTTATTTAAACCACAGAAAAAGCTAAAAACTCAGAGGAGGAAATGATAGTTGCGTTTGTCGAAGCTTTGCCTGAATGGAAGTGTGAATTATAGAAGAGATGTTGTGACTTGGGCTAAGTGAATATCGCTGTAAAGCTGCAGCACCGTGAGGCTAAATGTTCACGTTGGTTCTGTCATGTTTCAGTATTTGGGTTTTATTTTTAACCTTCCTAACTTCATTAAACCTGTCTTTCTGATTCTGTACCACGCCTGGTCTTAACACGGCTTCTATATAATGTTTTCTGTTTAATTATTGTAAAATGTTAGTCGTCAGACACAACTCGGTAAATCTCTGATAAAATGTGACAAATGTAAAGAGTCGGAAGAATAGATTTAATTTATATTAAATTAATATAAAACTATTCCAAAGTTGCGTCTCACTGCACTCACACGGCAGCAGTCTAAGCATGAAGGCCCAGACTTTTGGGTCCATACAAACTTTCTTAACGATTCAAGCATGGAAATATAAGCCCTATTTCTATAGATTCGGATCGGAGCGGTACAATATTGTCCTAAGCTGGGTCCAAAGTGAGGCACTTTTGGCCCTGCTTTCACCCTGGACCCTGGAGCAGACCTCACAGTGGTCTGCTCCTTTAGGCTCAATGATTGGCCAAGAGAAAACACAGGCTCAGGTGAAAACCAGACAGAAAAGAGCAGATAGAAACAATAATGTTCCTCACCAAACGCAGACTTGATCCTGTGACAAACCGCAATATTTCCACTGATGAAAACTAACAAAGCAAAGCCAGTGCATTAACATCAGCTGTTTCCTGTTTGTCGAGGCAAAACACTAAATGTAAATCCTGTGCGTAATGTGTCCAACTTAATTCAGCCTCAAAAGATTGAATAAAACATTTTTTAAAAAGCGGCAAAGAGTCACAGAGACTTTGCAAAAAAATAACTAAATAAAAAAATTTTGAAAAAAAGCATCGATATACCTGAATTAGTTTCTTGTTTACACCAGCCTGACCCTCGTGTCAGAGCCACAGACTTCAAATTATTACTGTTTTTGTGAATCACTCAGACTGACGCCAGGAGGAAAAAGTATAATTCAGGTATTTTCTCTTTTATTTATTTAAGAAAGCCTGTGTTATGTGTGAGTGACGTCAGCTGTTCACGGTTCAGACCCTCTGGAGCCTGGATCTGCCGTAAACGCTCATCATCATTAACATAAGTGTCTCAAACCGCTCCAAAGTGAACGTCTGAGGGACCCAGGTCATAGAAACATGGCATAGTGCCTCAGTGTTGTTCCCTTTTATGTCTAATTCCGCCCTATTAAACGAGCATCCGTGCTCTTTAACAAGAGACGGCAAGCCGCCGCCCTCTTGTTAAATGCCATATTCGGACCCTCCACAGTTCTCTCATGAATCTCCGACATTATCGACCCCTTTTGTCTTGTAGATCATTCGGCTCATAGGATTAGATGTTATATATTCTGCTGCTGTATCGTGGTCTACTATGGACTACATTATATACTATTCAGACCCATACGCTCGCCCATCCGTAAACCCTCAGGGGAGATTAACCCTGAGTTACTCTAAACTTGTTTTTTTTAGACCTTCTTTATAAAACAGACCACAGAACTGGTGACAAAGGGCTGTCGTGGCAGAGTCCAGATGCACTAGGAACAGGTCTGACTTAATGTGGAACACAGCTCCTGCTGTGGTCATACAAGAACCTGATACCCCAGACTCCCAGAGCATCCCCCACACGACACCCATGACACGGTGACACACTTTCTCCAGATCCACAGCACATGTGGACTGATTAAACAAACTCCCATGCACTCTAATGCACTCAGTGGAGATTATAAAGCTGATCCAGTGTTCAGTAGCCAGGACGGAAACCACACTGCTCCGCCTGAATTCAAGGTTAAACTGTTGGTCGATTCTTCTCTCACAGTGCTGAGACGTATCGGCCAAGACGCTCTCACAAACCATAGACTTAGAATGGATCCAGTCCTCCCCTCGAGCTTTGCCACCAATGCGTCAACAAAGCTTCTGGTGGCTGCAAAAATGTGAAATGTAATAAGCAAACCCGTTAAGAGAACTGCACTGCACAGTTAATTGATTATACCCATAAAGCTAAGTGTGTATTATGTTGCTTGTGTGTCTCCAGGTTCATGTGAAGATGGCGGATGAGCTATCTGCGTTGGTCCTGCTCCTACAAATAAAAGCTATCTGAACATGGATGCTATCATGGAGGCGATCAGATCCACAGGAGCGCAAGCCGTAAGATGTTCAAATCATTTAAAGCCAATCACAAAACCATAAACTGACAAACTTACTTTACTGCGCGTTGTTCCTCAAGGTTCATCCTGGATATGGGTTTCTCTCTGAAAATAAAGAATTCGCAAAAAGACTCGTAAGTGCATATATTTGTAAAATGTTCACATGATGATAAGTACTAAAACTCTTGTCCTTTTGTCCTTTTGGTTTGGTCTGTGTCTTTGTGTGTGTGCAGGCAGCAGACGGCGTCACATTTATTGGACCTGACACACACGCCATTCAGGCCATGGGGATAAAATAGAGAGCAAGCTGATTGCTAAGGCGGCTAAAGTGAACACTATTCCAGGCTTTGATGGAGTTGTTCAAGGTATGTATTTAATTTTAAAACTGTAGACAATTCTTTTGGTAATTGGTTAGTTGTTCAGATCACTCAGAATCGAGAGTTTCACCAAGTTTTGACCAGCAAGATGCTAAAGAAATGCTGCTTGAGAACATAATATATGGTGTTTTCTGCTTTGTCTAAGCCAGGGATGGGCAACTATTTTCCTTCCTAACCCTAACCCAAATACAGAAAAGTGGCAGAGGGCCGGATTTGACTCTTGGTGTAACTAGTTCAAAATTTTACAAGACAGTAAATTATACAGTGTCTTTAATCTGCATTTTAAGCAGATACGATTTTCTTACATGCGCTTCAATATTTCACTAGTTTTGAAGAATTTAAATTGATAAAAAGAGAATTTGGCTTAAAATAGAAAATTATTTGCGGGTTAGTAGAGTGTTCTTAAACCAATTGGTAAATACTGTAATTTGGAGCAAAGTAAATTCTTCAATCAAGTCCAAAACACTCTGAAATAATCTACAGCATTTGAACGGACCAGAGAGTGAATAAATAGGAGTTAGTCTTACTTTGGTGACTTTGCTGACTGGTGAATAGCCTTTCTCGCGTTTGTGGTTCTTTTAGCCAAACTTTATTGTTGAAGTGCATATGACGATTAGGTCATATTTTAATAAACACAGTGAACATGTTTATATTTAAGATTAACCCAAACAATTTGGCTTTGTTTTCACCTAGATTGGCTATTTTTTAGAAGTTTTAGTTGTATTTTGTCCAGCAATATGACATATGTAGAGGTGAACCAGCATCTGTTACCTAGCAACCACATTGTAAATGTGGAACAAAATCCACATACATGAAACAGATCTTATAATTTGACAAATTATAATATTTTGTAGCACTTAAGCCCATATGGCAGATTATAACATTTTTCTAATTAGTTTGGTGTGAAAGTAATA